>JAOBAT010134851.1:0-58562 GCA_026413305.1 Hydrozoanthus tunicans | reverse complement strand
TATACATATATAAATAAATAAAATCAAAAAGGCTCACGGATTCATCTGTAACTCTGAGTTTCGCGCACAGGCGCTCATCAGACAGATTGACTATCGACTTGATGACTTTACCAGCCAAATTTTTGCCTTAACTCTGAATGTTGTATGAAGACTAGCCCACCCTTTTTGCCTGCTGTGTTTTTACGTGTCAGCCCCTGATCTGCCTTATCTCAGTCCCACCCAATTATCAACACCTAACTTCTCCTGACATCACATATACAAAATAAGACATTTGGTAATGAGAAAATGGGAATTGATAAAACTAAACAAACTACTCAAGATGAAAGGAAAGTTTTTCCCAAACTTGTTCCAAGAAAAAGATAAGGCTCTATAGTTTGGAGTATTTACCGGACAATACAGCGGGGATTGAAAGGGTTCGAAAATACGAACAGTTTTGTATATTCATGCTCTACTGAAATGAACTGATTCAGTGTTTTAAAAGTTCAATAAAAAACATGCATATATTCTTTTGAAAAATACAGTTTTACAGTGGTTTGTTTGTTGTCATGTTTATTAAATACGCGCAATGACATTGCAACCTTCTTTGTTTTACTGTTAATTAGTCTTAACCCTTATATCCTGCTAAAAACAGTTTCACATAAACTAAAAATTTTCCAACTATAAAACAACTGCTTGAAAACCTACAAATTGACCATTCATTTTCTTTGTCTTTTTAATTAGATTCTTAAAATGTTCATTGCTTCAACAAATTCAGAAGTTTGCAGTTTTGTTGAAAACTTATGACAATGTTTTTTTGAGATTGAGCAGGTTAAGGGTTAACTTGTTGTCGTTTTCATAATCTTTGTTGGTTTTTGAAAATGATTATGAAGTATATTACAGTTCAGGCTTTTCAAAACTGGTCGGCTGGCGGCCGACTCTTTCAGTCATTTAGACGCCTCTTAAAGTTGCAAAACCACTTCCAACTAGCATAGAAGAAAATTAATCTTTACCCAAGAGTCTTAGCTTCCACATGTTAAACAGTAAATATCATGGTTCTATTGAAGAAGTCAGTTTTTGTTTACGAAATCGACACAAATTACAGCACTGTTTGTTGCATTTGGTGACTTTTGGGGCAATGCAATCTAAGGTTTAGAGGGTGCTGCATGCCTGCCTCGTGCAGGAACCCTTACTATAACGGGGCTACAGTTTATCTGGCTCATTTGGAATCCACTCGCTTACGCTGAAGCTTTAACCTTCTCATCTAGGTCATTTTTTCATCAGTGCACCTGCTGTTTCTGGACCAGAGCGTTAGGCTTTTTATAATCCGATTAGGAAAAACTAATCGGATATACGTACGTGAACCCAAGTTGGCCTAAAATTTTTGTCATTTTAAATTTGCTGGCTCTAAGAAAACAAACATTAAGACGATCTGAGCAGATTCAAAATCTTTCCCAAATCAATCTGTCAGCTTTGTTGATGGAAACTTGCACCGACAAAGGAGAATGGTTTTAAAAGGGTTTTTGCTCCTATTTATAACTGATGGCTTTTAGACCTTAAGGAGTCTTGTTACATGTACTTTTATTGATATCTGACAGGAAATAGTTGTTCAGTGATCAGATATACTTTGCGTAATTTGCGGTCAATAACTTAAAATATCAGAGCATTGAAAGATAATTTATAATTTCGAGTTAAGTTGAAAAACTTATTGGCGACTCCAAAGTTTAAAGTTAAGCAAGAAAAGATCATAGCTTTTTCTCGTCTGAAGTGATGCTTTTAAAGCAAAATTATTTACTGGTCCACATATCCATATGTGCAGTGTAATGTCTTTTATGTGTACCAGCTAGATTCTTTTTTGAAGGAAGATATATTATTGTGTTATTTCGTCTCTGCACCAAAAGTCTATGCTCGTTTAGTGGTTGTTGTTCAGGTGGATTTACTAGCTGAAATTATCTATAGTTTCTTTCACTGAATGCCAAACAATTTCCCGAAAACGAGGGCTTGAACATTGTCACTTAATGTGATTGCTATAATCATTACAATTACTATTAATTGTTATTAGTATTATTATTGTTATTATTGTTATTATTATTATTATTATTATTATTATTATTATTACTACTATATCATTAGCCAAGCTTAGCGTAAAATACTCCCCCTTTGTGTTCGACTGAAAGTTTTTTTAGCATGATCAGATACTCTCGAACTTCCCACAATTAATTAACCAAGTGGCAAGTTGTTGATTTCGTTTTCATCTGATAACGATCATCGCTATAGTATATGCAGTTTAGTATTTCTTTATTCTTCAATCCATTCGTACAGCAATCCACTTACTTATTTCTTTATTTACACAATTTTTATCTTAAAGAACCAAAAACATTTTATTCTTATGCACAGCTATAGTAAAGCAGTGTACAGCAACTTCTGGCTCAGTAACAAATCCGTAAGCTTACTCCTAATTTGGAAATTACTTCAAACCCGGCTGGGCAGGAAGTCAATTTTGAATGTACTTAACGGAATAAATAAATTAACCATACTACAATCTTTCCTAATAGGCCTTATTCATGTTGGCGTCAAACTAGTCAGTTTCATCCCAAACCTCGTATTCGAAAAATAGGTGTGAGCTTTTTGCACGTGTAAACCGTGTTCGCGAAGGAGTTCTTTTCATTTGTGGGCGCCTTGGGATTTGATTTATGAAAATGTTCACACTTTCTTGATTCAAAGCGAGGTGGTGGTATTTGACGTAAACATACATAAGGCCTATTAACTTGAAGAAAACTCTGAAATTTAAGTTCAATCTATAGTCTTTTTTATCGGTTTAAACTTCTTCAGCATTGAGTGTCAATCACTGTTTAGCCAAAGCATTAGCTCTTTTATTAAATTGAAATTCCGCTAATGATTCGTTACTTATGACTGTGAGTCCGAAGTTTTCTTTAAGCGTCAAGCAGCAATGTTTTTTCCTTTCAATTTTACCAATCGATCTATAATCTTTCCATTAACAAGTTGAGTGAAATTGCAATCACTTATCCAAAACTTTCGAAGGCACAATCGTTTACGAAGATCTTACGATCAACTTTATAGTTAATTGTAAAATATATTCAAGAAGCTAAGTGTGTCAAAACATTGCCAGTTTGGTGGCGATTGTTATCTAAATGTTATTACTATTACTAATTAGTATTTCCTTTTTTACAAGTCTTTCAATCTTGCTTTTATCATAAGTGTTTTCTTGTTTACAGGAAAGCCGTTTTTAACTTTGAGTTCAACTTTTACACATTTTACTTATGGTACTAAAAGCTGGTACTTTTCATTGCAATACAACAACAGTTTGTAATGCTAACTACTAACAGTGCTTAAAAAGTAATCTCTTATGAGAATGAAGTAGAAGCAATTTAATCTCTTTAATCGTTTTTGTTCTGAAACAGCTCTTGACTCATGTTGGTAAGACTTGCTTTTTACACACAGCCACTAAAAACTCTTCATTTAACTTTGTGCATATTTTTCTAAAGATTGCTTTAAAATATTTTTATTTTGATTTAAAAGTTTTAAAACCAATACATTTTCATGATAGCGAAACTTAAATGTGTCCAAACTTCAAATAAGTGCTTGAAGCTACAAAAGCATTTTTAACCTTAGCAAAAGAACTAATAAAAAAAACTCTACTTTGTTAGCAAGTACAAATTTTCGTAATTCAGCAACAAATCGTTTCACAGTAGAATCGATGAAGGAAACTAAAATCTATTCCAACGTTTTAACTATTTCTGAAATTCATGATACTTTCAGAGGGCTTCCTACCGATCTTTACTCTTAAAAGTGCCTGTTGATGATTTTGAAATTCTTATAATATATTTTCATATTGTATTGAAACTGACAGTAAGGAGATAGGTACTGATAGACTTTATAATAGGGAAAAGTCTAAACCATATAATTATCGTGGAGATAAAGCATGCATGTGACCGTGATCCACGGGCATACCAGGCGTAATGTAAGACCCAGCTTGACTGCCACAGTAGTATGGTGGAGGTGTTGCCATGAAACTTGGTGGGGTCCCTGTGCTTATGACTCGAGAGTTACTGAGGACGTGCGACGGGGATGGGTAGCTGGGGATTGATGATATCACATCACGGCTTGAGCTCCATATTCCCCCGCTACAACTTGAGTACCGACAGGGGGAGGAAAGGGACTGGCTTTGCTCCTTCGATGTGGAAGGCTTTGGTTTTGGTTTCTGTTTGGTTGTGTTTCCCTTGGCTAGCTGTCTGCTTTTGGCTCGCCTGTTTTTAAACCATACCTGTTGAAAGTGGGAGAAATATTAAAAAGCCCTGACACAAGCTTACTGGGGAGTTATCTAAAAATCCCTTTAACACGTTCTTTGATATACAGCGTATCAATATCCCAGACAAAGTCGTTGATTACTAATTAGATGAGTAAGCAACAATCAGTCGAAATGTAACTCAAGAGCGCTAAAACTGAGTTCTAGACAAATATTGACACAAAGACTCAGCTGTTGTATGGAATAGGTGATTATATTCGGATCGCCCTTAACGCGATTACTTTCAGTTAATGTCCCGTCATCACGTGTTAGGCTTACGTTATACCGGAATTGCAGGTTGATATAGGGACATTATCCAGCCTCACTGGGCTCTAGTTTGTTATACGTTTCGTGCAGACAAAGAGTGACAGCCTATTCTTCCTGTGATTAAGGGTCACTTTAGGGAATGAATAAGGCTTAAGAGTATATTTTTCCCCCACTGTCTCAAAGAACATGCCAAGTTCTGCAATCATGCAAATAGAAGTATTGTTATCTGTACAAAAAAGAATGGGAAACAATATTGATGGATTGTCTAAAAGTTCTATCCTTCCTTTTCGTTCAGAGTTTTTCTGCAATAAAGAAAGGGTAATTATATTGCGTGTTTGGAGCTGCTTTAATAGCTAGTTTACGAGAACTTCATGAGAACGTATGCTGCCCCTCTTGCAACAGGTGACCTCAGCTACAAAGAGTGTCCTTGGGGACCACGAAAACACCAAGAGTTCTTCATTTGAAACGAAGTAATGAAACTTTTTTATTTGACGTGTCATAGTAGTAGAAATGTATGCGGAAAAACAGTGTCAGCAAAAGTAAAGTTCTGTTATAAGCCTTACTAAACACAAGACCAGTTTCGTGATAAGTCTAATCAGCGACGATTACATGTGATGAATCTTAAGACTTTTTCAAGACGCCTTAGCTGATCTGCACGTGTTTATTTCCGGTTCCAGAGTTTCTAAAAGAAGTGCATTTTGATTATAGCTGGAATGCAGCCGAATGCTATTAACTTTTATCATGCAATGATAACCCATAAATACTTTTTTGACCTCACAAGTGTTGTTTAGTTCTTTTGTAAGGGATCAGGAACGGATTAGTATCCACTAATTAGATAGCACTTTGCACTAGATACTGAAAATTTGTTGTAATTTATACCAAAGAATTTGCAATATTTTATTACATAACAAGTAGTATTTGGGTACATCTTTCTCTAAAAATGGAAATCAAACATGCACCAACAATTTTAAAAGTCTAGAGCTACTTTGCCTGCATTCTGAAGATGGTGTCATTTTGTACAAGAATACTAGAAAAATTCCTATCTTGAATTGTATTTAAATAAACAAAAACCTAGATAAGAGTCTGCTATTTTTGATTGCAAACTTATAGATTATTATTACTCTGAAACATTAAGACAATAAAGTTGTCCAATTAAGACGAGTATCTACTGATAAAAGTTAAGGTGTAAAGAACTTTATCAGTAATGCAAAACACTTGTACAGCTGTAGCTACTAAAGATTAAAACACAGTTTTAAAGAATGTAACATTTAAGGGTCATAACTATCGGTTTAACATTTTTTGAAGAAAAACATAACTTAGCTACACTTAACATTTTTAAGAGAACTTTTGCAGCAAGTTCTATTAAATCGAACAGTCATGTCTACCTCACGACCTTAACATTTTTGTGCACTGAAAAGAAGAATTGTTCTTAAAGGAATGGGCGGAGCCATTCCACGCCAAAGTGTCAGAAGTAGTTTACTGCACAATAAACGTAACACAACTGGTAGGTATGGGAAACATATGCAGTTTATGCCTGTAGTTATTAAAATAAAGAGATACACGAAGTTTACCATCTGTGTTTTCACGAACGGTAGTCCCATGTCTTTACGAACAATTCCTTCTAGTATGGTATAATGATATAATGCAGTATGATATAGTGCAAGGGGAATTCGATTTACAAGGGAGTTCTTTTTTGTCAATTTTTTTTTTTGTTTTTCATTGTTATCTTTCAATGACAACTTGTTTTCTACATTGTGAGCTTCAAAATTGTATTTCAATTACCTTGTTAAACAACGTTCTCTAAGCTTTGAAATAGGCTTGCAGATATAAGTTTTTTTACAAAGGCACAGTTTGCTCGTGTTAACTCTTTCATCCCGATTACTTTATGATATCTAGCATCTCTTTTGTCTTATTTCGAGCAAAGTATAACTTGTTTTGTTATGCGAATTCGAAAAAAGAGATAGATCAAACTAGACGAGTTAATGAAGACGAAAAGAAACGTTCTCTTAACTTGCTTAAGAGGAATTAATCGATCCAAGTTTGGAAAATTTACCAACACGACATCTAACAACCAAGGTGGCACTACAGTACTTCAAGTTTCGCCGATACATAGCATCAACAAGGAACCCCATAAATCAACATGAAAATCAAGGAAAGGGAAGAAACTCTTTGACCTCAGTGGGGTATGAACCCATGACCTACGAAACAGATTTAGGTCGCTCTAACTAACCGAGCTACAGCATATTTGGTCGTGGGATTTTAGCTAGGACAATTTGGCTCGGCCCAAGCCTACAGATATACGAATATCGTTTTCCTACAGTGGCATATATGTAGAAACAATATATCGCTTTAAGTGAGACCTTTCAGTAAAAATCCAAGGTTCGTCGATCTACAGCATCAACGAGGAACCCATAAACCCACACAAAGCAAAAGAGAAAAAACCCTCAAACCTCAATAGGATTCGAACCCATGACCTAGAAAACAGATGTAAGTCGCCCTAACCAACTGAGCTACAGGGTAACTGGTAATTTGGCCGTTGGGTTTTAACTAGGACAACTTTGGCTCGGCCCAAGCCTACGGACATACAATTAGTGTTGTCCTTAAGTGGCATATTTGTTAATACAATATATAGCTTCAAGTGAGAGCTTGCCACTGGATCGGAGATGAGGAATAATGCGAGTATCGCTGATCTATATAGCGTCAATACAAGGAACTAAAAAAGAGCAGGGATGAACTGACTCGGTAGTCATAAAGGTTATTTCACCTCTATACTCTTTCACAGATTCAAGAGTAAACTGAATGTTTTGTCTTACTTAAAAATAAAGACAGTTTAGACTGTGTAAATGTAATGCCTAGCAGCCTACGATGTTCGAAACGCCGGCCTTGGATCAGAATATACGAAACTCAATAATTTTTTTCTTTGTAAATGCATCAAAATCATTGATTGATGTTCTTATTACCAACAACATTTTTTAAACAGAAGTTAAATTGAGTCAACAAACTATCTTAGTGTTTAAACTGTGAGTGTGTTTGTATTTGTGTGAATACTTCAGTGTTTAAACATTTAAAGTTGGTTAGAAATCATCTACCTCAACACCATTTTTTGCTAAGCTTTACTAACTTTTTTCATCTTTGTATATTCTAGATTCTATATTACTGCCATTTTTTTCTTCCTTATGTAAATGTGAGAATCTTATATTCGTTTTGGCTATTCCTTATTCCGCCAAACCTGGTTTCGCATAGCCTAACCATATGATATTTAACTTTTTAACCAGTAGATAAAACCCTATAAGGTGATCATTCGTTTTGCTTGTCTTGAAGAGTAGAAATGATTGGTGTTATTCATTCTAACTTTTGAACCAGTTGATAAAACCCTATAAAGTGACCATTCATTTTGCTTGTCTTGAAGAGTAGAAATGGTTGTTGTTATTAATTCTAACTTTTGAACCAGTTGATGAAACCCTATAAAGTGACCATTCATTTTACTTGTCTCTAAAAGTAAAAACTTTTGAACCAGTTGTTGAAACTCTATAAAGTAATCATTCGTTTTGCTTGTTTTGAAGAGTAGAAATGATGCTGTTATTCATTATAATTAACTATTCACTTTGCTTTCTTTGAAGATTAGGTATTATCAGTTTTCTTCATTCTATCATTTGAGTCAGTTGTTGATGACCATTATTTTGCGCATCTTTTTCACTCATAAAAGAGTGAAATGAATGATTTACAAGTTTTAACTTTGTTTGAAACCCCATTAGGTTACCAGTCATATATGCATGTTTTAAAGAGTAGAAATCTTGGGTACTGCAATAGCTTCTAAACAAATTGGTAAAACTCTATGAAAAACATTTACCTTATCTTTAAAGATTAGCTCCTGTTTGAAAACTGACCTATTTGAAATATGACTTTCGAAGCTAAGCAAGTAAACGTTTAAAATTTGTTGAACTTTTACCTGCACTCTAGATTCTGGAAGATTTATCTTCATAGCTACTTCTTCCCTCATGAAAATGTCAGGGTAGCGAGTTTTAGAAAATAGCTCTTCAAGAATCTCCAGTTGTGCTTTGGTAAAGGTTGTCCTCTCTCTTCGTTGTTTTCTAGGGTAGCCTGCAAGATAAAAGGTAGAAGCGAATCAGTGTATTTTTATTCTTGTTCTTTTTCTTGTCTAATTTCTTTTTCATGGAATCATCGAAAGGGTTGTCTTCATCTCAAAACGCATACACGCTTGGCTATTGTGTTAATCGAGTATTGAATTTAAAATTTCAGAAGAAAAAGAATAAACTCAAAAATGATCTGATTATATGTAGTGACTCGTGATTTAAAATAGAAAGAAGATTGTGCTATTCAAAGACGATTTCCAAAGACTCGTTGTTATTACGAATCCGTATGTATCACGCTGTAGTGTAGACGATTTCAAAAGACTCGTTGTTTTAACGATTCTGTATGTCACGACATAAATAATTCATCTTTCGTTCTCTTTGCTAACATTCTATAAGTTTTATTTCGACACTAACTCTTTACTCATGCAGCTCTATTGATAAAAGAACGTTTCTCTGATATACTTAAAACTTAATTTTGGTTGAAAAACCACAGTTCCATGTTCACATCATTGCATTTGAAAATCCAAAAAATTTACTGTTAACGAGTTTTGGTTGCTTCTGTAACTTAAGTTAGACTAAGAAGAAATGAAGTGGATGCCCAGAGTTTTGTTTGTTCTACTTTTCAATTCAGCTGTTCAGAAACACTGTTTACGAATTAAGTTTTCAGATAAATTAAGATCCATTGCATTTTGTTACTTTTTAGTATAGACACTACGTGAGAAGAATATAGACGGAACTAGAACTTCAGGCTGAATCTCTTTCAAAACTTAAGTTGAACTAAAAACTGAATAACTGCTGATACTTAACCTCATCAATTTTCCATTAGCGTTTGCTGAAACGTTGCAAAACCACCCTCGTTGCAAGATGATTTTCAAAAGACTTATTGCTCATAGAAAGACAATTTCTAGTTAATGTTGATAAAGTTTTTTTTTTTTTTTTGCTGGAACGCTCTATTCAGTTTTAAATAAAGAAGTTGTATAAGACCATAAAACTGTTTGTGAAGAAAAATCGCTAATGAGTAGTAAAACCTGCGAAGGCCTCTTTGTGGGAGTGCATGTTTACAAATCGTTAGTCAGTTTTTATTGCTGTCTTTTGTACTTGAACGATTTGTCTTGAGCTCCCTTCTATTGCAAACTTCCAAAAGATCCCAGTGAGCAGCCCTTAAGTTGATGAATGGCTGGCTGTACCGTTAAACAGTGAAAAAACTTACTGTAAGGTGGAACCATTGGAGCGAACATCTCGGGGTTTCTTGGTCCAAAGTTTACGCCTCCAACTGGATAGGGTGAGTAATGGTTGAGAAATCCAGCCATAATGCGCTGTGTTGTTGTCTTGTGGAGCTCCTCTGAATACAAGCAAAACAAAACTGGTTATGTATTGAACGGACTGGCTATTGCATTGTCTATTATTTTCTAACTACTTCGTTTCTACCCCCTGTGGCCTGTTACTGTCAGCTTATTGTGTGTGCTATAGCGTGTAGCCGAATCAATTTGAGCTGTCACTTTACCTACGGGGAAACATAAGAAGAACAAGAGGAAGAGATAAGCAAGTGAAGGGATTTGTATATGCTTAGACTGATCATAAATTTGAAGCCGTTTATTGTGAAAACCTATCACTGCGTGCTGGATTTACCTGGGTTTGGCTGTTAGTAGACTATCAAAGTCCCTTGAGTTGTCACGAGCTGTGCGGGTTGATGAAATTATTACTTTTTTCTCATATAAAGCAATGTGGGAGGTCAATCAATTGAATTCGATGATGCAGACAAAAAAGAATGCCGCAAATAAACGAATGGAATTCCGCACCGTGGATTAAATATGTCACGGTATCACGAAAACAACGCTCAAAATTAACTGAATTATATAGTTTTCCAAAAAATTGACAAAACTTTCCGCAGTTTGGCTAACAGTAATGAGAAAAAATTGGTTGGTTTGTAGTCACCGCCGCTTTTTATGAGTACCAGTTAACTTAATCAATTTCGCTTTTTAATGGTTTTCATGATTTTGCCGTGAGTGATTGAAACTACACAAAAATAACAATCAGGTCTATTAATGTTTTGTTAGCGCTAATTTAGAGATGTTGTTTTGTTTCTTTTGATAATTGAGAAATTATGTGAAGAAAATAAAGGTTTGAGAGGCCATAACGACGCTTGATTATTTAAACAATAATTTCCGAGTGTCTTTGAAGAGCATAAACCATCCCGCGACACGCCTTCAACCAAAGCAAAAACAACGGCGCAGATGCAGTCAACAAAAAAGTTGTTAAAACTTTCAAAACTTGTAAGTAAATACAGAGTTTTACTGTGGAAGTTTTTCTTTTAACTTAATTTATCATGAAAAAGGATGTATTTCAATTTTCGATTATTTTTCCCGTTTCATATTCAATCGATTCACCTGCAAGGCTCGCTCAAAACTGACAGATAATAAATGTGTTTTGAAAATACAGAAATAAAGAGGGCGGGTAATGAAGAAAAGTGTTACAAGCCGGCCGACGTATTGTTCCATCTTGTACTATTGCGTTTTAATCACTATTTCATTATTTTATGTTGTTATTTTGGCAACAATTAAGTTAACTGTTATCGCACAACTTTAACTCATTTACCGTTTTGATATTGTTAACATGATAATCGTCCAATTATCAAAATAAAGAGTAGAATTTTAGTGTTTTAAAAATATTTTCAACGTAAGCAAATAGAGGACAGGCGTTTATCATAGCAGCACCTCTTACCTGTGGACTAACAATTAAGATAAAACGGCAAATTTCTTTATTAAACGTCGGTGTTTAGTTTAAGGTGCAAACCTAATTGGCGTTGAAACATGTAATTGTTTTATTGCTAAAACACATATTGGCTTCTCCTCGTCAGCCGACAATACACCAAGAAACAAGTACAAGAAGAAAAAACTATGAAAATTTACGACTATTAAAAATGGAGTTGATAGAGAGTGTTCAAGGGTTGCTGAACCGATTCTCTTTGTGGTTTGGCTCACGGAAACCTGCATTCATGAAACTCCCTGATATACAGAGTCAAGAGGTTTTAGTTGTAAATCCTTTGAGCTCCGTCTCGACTTAAGTGCTTGCATCACGGAACTAAGAAAGTTTCCAATTGTTTCACGCTTCAAATTTTAAATTTGGAATGTTAGTAAATTTAGCAAATATCAAATGCACTTGTGCAATTAGGCGAGTGTCTTAGGTGCGTTTTATTTGAGATTATTCCATGTTTGGTTGTGAGTTAAAACGTTTCCTGTGGTAACCAGAGTAACTATTTTGATTTCATAGTTCATATTTTTCTTACTTGTTTATTTATTCAGCAGTTTCTTTATACCACAATTTTAAGACTATGAAGAGGAAAAAGCTTCTGTTAGCCTAAGGTTAGTTCAGTATCTAAGATAACAATGTGCTAGATGCAACAGAGCGTTAATTTTGAAAAACAATACATATGTCATTCACTTTGCCTACCAAACTCCCATTCTTACATGAAAAACCAAGTTTCTTGACTTGGGACCTAGTTATGAAAAGAATTTATTTGCTAGAAATTACAACAAATTCCAAAGTACGTTATTGTTTTCATTAACTTTAATGATTTTTATTTTTGAAAGCACCCATAAGCAACGAGTTGAGACGTTCTTTTAACCAATTTTCAGATTCCTTACAAACATATAGGAATTGGTCAAAACAAAAAAGTTTACACTCACTGTTTTTGAAGTACTGGCCCAAGGTGACTCAACAAAGTCCTCAGTGAAGTCAGTTAAGAAGGCCATGTGATAAGGCCTAAACGCCTATATCGTTTCGTTAATATTTCAATAGGTGATACATTTTCCGTACTTAAACTTTGATATTAATTTCGTGTAACATTCTTTGTTGGTAGTGATATCTTTAACACGTCCTCATTGTTTGAAGAATTGTTCACTTGCATTAATATTTTGTAACTCTTAAAGAGCATTAAAATGCAGAGAGTATTTTTATATCTCAAGTGAGAAGGGTAATCTCGATAAATACTGAAAGAACAACGAACAAGTTACCAAATTGATATTAAGGATCTCAAAAAAACATCTAAACCAAGTACAATATGGATGGATTTTGATATTATAGCTTTAGAAGTATCTTTTTTTGTTTCGTTGTCCTAATATCTGAAATAAAAGCAAGGCTGAAAGCTTTGGTCGTTTGTTCAGTACAAAACAGCATAATAGATCATTTCTCAGTTCTTTCAAGGATGTAAATCGTTCTTCATCACGGAGCTATTCCATTGCGTTTTCATTTTATTAACTTCATTATATATGTTGTGTCACCAACTGGGGCTAAATTTGTACAGATTTAGTGAGTCAAGAAGAGAGAAGAATGAAAATAAATAATCGTGCTATCAGTGGATCTTTTCAAGTGGTTCGTAGTAACACCATAGAGAGGATATTGTTCTTGAACAAAGAAATGTTAAGGATACATCTTTTCAATGTTTACTAAGTGAGAGGATTTCGCTCAGAAGATACAATAAAGCTTTGAAAACGCTGTGAAGTATCTCCACTCAAATACCTACGTAGTATATTCAGTTGCACAAGCTTTACTTATGTGTAAAAATAGTGTTCAAAATTATTTTGAGTTACCTCGATTCATATTTTTGACTCGACAATAAAGCTTTGGGAAGTCTTTTCATTTATTTGTTTGTTGGATTTAGTGTGTCTTATAAAATTCTAAAATCTCCACTTACTTAACTTTCACGGACTTATAAAGTCAGTTCCTACCGCACCATAAACTTTGTTGCGACGTTTGAGTGCTTTTTAAATTTAAAGAACCACAAAGTAATTGCTGAATAAACAATCATATTTTTTGATCAACTACGGATGGAGCATTTACAAAATTCTTAAGAAACTAATAATTATAATGACATTTCTAATATCTAAAGAAACTGGTTTATTTTTGAAGACTAAAATATAAGAACATTTAAGAGGTCCAAGTGTAAGAGTCGATGCAAAATGCGATCTGGCTGAGTGCTCAGCAAAATATATATCGTACAAGCCATTTTATTTATATGCAGATTTTTAGTAAATTTTAAAGATACGAACAGATTTTTAAACTTTTAACTCATTCATCTAAAAAAAACTTTACCATAGTGCGTAAAAAGAGTAAAAAAGACGAAGGTTGTCTTACGGGAATAGAGCGATTTAAGAGGTCAAACTCGGTTAAATTCTAGGGCTTAATTTTTACAAATTGTTTTTAAATTCATGTGAGTAATTTTTACCAATACATGAACTGATAGAAACGTACCATGAAAGTCACTGAGAGCAGTTATTTTATTAGGCACAGCCACTAACGACTTCAAAGATTTAGTTTCATAAGCTCAACAAACTTTTGGGGGAACCAAAAAATTTTCTTGTTTCAGAAAGAGACCACCCTATAGTAAACAGGCTAGTTGGGTTTACAGCACATGTAGTAAGAATTAAGATAAAAATTTATTGTTGCTCAATCCATTGATGCCATTGTGCATGGTCTGACCACCAGATTTTAAGTAAACTTCCTGAACGAAAGCAAAAGATGAAGTAAATCCTAACCAATATTTTTTATGTATATTCTCACAATTGTTAAAGCACATTCAACGTTTTTGTTCGGTTGTTAGCGAAAAAGAGCTTTTTGTATTTAACAATTAGAAAATTGTGAACCCATCGGTACAGTGAGGCACTTGCGTGTTGTTTTAGTGGTAATCTGGACGAAATTTACCTTCTTTCGTGAAGTTGAATGTTTTCTCTCACGATTGGGCACAGCTGCCAGGAAATGCTTTGATTTTGATACCACTTATCTGGGTGGATAATACTCTGAAAGTAATGTTGGGATAAAACGTTCATTCACGATATCTTGTCGTGAAATTGTACAAAAAAGGTGTCTGCTAAAAGGATTTGACCAAAACATTCACGAAAAGTTTATATTTGTCTCACACATATTATCAACCTCTATCCTACACAAACCCGATTTCAAATAACTTTTGAACCGCTGATCAAGACCTTAAAATAACCGTTTGTTATGCACGACCCGAAAGTAAGATACAGTAAACATTAACTGCAATTGCTATAAGTTTTCGGTTATTATAACTATTTCTAAGGGTTAGTGACACAAGGCGGCTTGTTCTATGTTCTTGAGGGTTGTCCTTGTCTAAACCCCTCGCCCACAAAATGCTTGTCTTGCATGCATGTAAAAAATGTATTGTTTTCTTCCTCCTTACATCCTCCTTACTTTTCTCTAGCTATCGATATAAAAAAGTAGAAGATAAAACTTCCTGCAGTGGAGAAGCTAATATTAGGTATTTAGAGCAAGCATCGTTGCAAACAATATCTACTTTGCATGCTCTGTTCTTTTGTTTACCACAAGAATATCAGCATCTTATGCATTCATACACTTATCAGTCTATTTTTGCCGTACCAGCTTCATTTACCTTATACTACTGCTGCTTTTAATGAAATCTCTGGAAAGAATAAAGTAAGAAGAGAACTTTTGTTATTATGGAATTGGGCTTTTTCAAAAGACGGAAACAATGGAATTTTTTGCCTAGATTTTTTCGCACAATTAAATTCGTCGACTTTTACTGACACAATTTAATTTTGTTTGTTGGGTACAAATATCCAAAACAGCTGAAATGAAAATATTTTATTTAGGAGTTCATTTACGAAAAGTTTACGGTGTAGCAAGTTTTTTAACCAAGTTGTTAAATAGTTAAATTATAAGAATTCGAGTTTGGCGAGCTTCTGGAACTATAATCTTGAGCAACTCTAAACAAGTAAAACTATCGGTTCTGCAACATTGGAATAAAGTTTGTATACAAAAAAGATAAATTAAATTCAAAACTTATACTTTGCTCTAAGAACAATCTTTTTTTAATTTGTGGACGGCATTAGTAAAACCAAAATAAAGTCGAAGATGCCATTGTCAACCTCGAACAGGCTTAACTCCTTTCTTATGAGAAAAGAACAGAGTTCAGGTGTTTGACTAAGAGTGTTCATATTTCTCTTATCGTAAGAATATATTTACTTGCACGAGCTTTTGACAAAATTAGCCTGAGTTAGTTCAGTTATTGAAATATTACAAATGAAAGCTTGTTTTGATTGTTTATAGAAATCAGTGTTCATTTCATTTTGGCGGCCATTTTTGCTATAATCGTCTTCTTTAAATCCAGGAAGACGAAACCGCAAAAGACGTTTGTTGTTGCTCTGCACAAAACAATCCAAACAAAAGTTTGACGAGCACTCCTATTTTGTTTGGAATCTTCTGAATTTTTTTTTAAATGAGACTCTGATTTTGACGATTCGGCACCGGCAGAGTCTTAAAATAGAAAATTACTTGAAGTTATGTGAACACTATACAAGACAATTAAAATTGGAAAAACTGAAGCAATAAAATGCTTAGTCAAAATCTGAATATAGAAGCGTGACTTTTGTATACAGAAAGGATTACCTTTATTTCTAAAGTTTATCTTGAATCACTGAATGAAATATACTGCTCTTTGTTTTGGTTATATTGATGATTTTTCTCAGTACACCGTGCGTATTCTCAAACTTTATTAAGTCATCAAATCATTGACTCAACAAAGCAGTTCAAATTAATAGAAACGCTTCCTTTTTAATTATAGTTTTCAAGATAAAAAAATTGTAGTGTAATTGGTGCGCAGCAAACTTTTTGAACATCTCAGACTGCATGATAATATATATGCGTTGTTTTGGAAAATGTAGCTTTCTTCTTTTCTTTGGGTAGACGCAGATTCTTATTTCTTTATTTAGTTTTGTGTTTCTAAACCTTAAACAGCTTTAGAAAAATTATCAAATTCGTTCTCTTACTTATAACTTCTAAGTCACGAAAAATCTGTTGAGCCGAAATCTATAACAAAACTTTGCGCTTCAGCTGTTTTATGATTAAAGATTTTGTGAATTTCTATTAAATAATCACTTTATCCGCTTAGAAACTAAGTCATGGAATCAAATTCGTTTGGGAAAGTTTTATTAAGGAATATATTGTGCGTTTATACACAGTTTAATTTATTTGTTAGTTAAAATTCTGCAGTTTGTTCGTACTCGGCTGTATGTTATTAAAGAATGAGCTTGCATGCTTTCGTGCTGGATCGAGTCTTTATTTTTTGACTTGTTTGTTCCTTGTTAAAAAAAGCCCTGATCTGATGCACCACTCTTTTTTACACTTGCAGCTTTTAAAACTTTGATTAGCCAGACTAATTTCTACTAAAGGTAAATCTAAACAATAAGGGAGGTAAGTAGTTTCACATATGGGAATAAACGGAACGGCTTTTCAATTTTAAAACTAACGTAAAACAAGAACTCGAAACCAAGTCAAAAAAGGAAGCCTCCTTTTCTGTACAGATTTCTTGTGATTCTGTCGGTAATTCTGTACAAGGCTTTTCATGCCAAAGAGGGTTTATTTCATTAGTTTATTGAACGCTTGTTTATGCAAGAGATTTTTTCGGCTTAATCGAAGAACAAACCTGTGTAAACATTACAGGCACTGCGTAAACACGGAACCTCGTTTTGTTGTTTGTAGGAAGCTCAGCTTGAGAGCGTATTGCGTGAAGAGTGGGGAAGACAAATAATGTTAACTTCTTCATTTAGTTTCTGTTTATATACAAACATTACAGTGAAGACTGCTAAATGTTTTCACCTGTGGGTTTTTTGCTAGAGGTGGGTGTGATAATGAATATTAAACAGTCCCTGATATCTTTATTTACTTCAAGAACAGCATGCGTGCTAGAACTACAACTCATCAAATAATGTTTGCATGAGAGAACCATTAAACTCCTTATTCTCGGGTTTATTCGGTTTAACAACTTCAGTGAGTTTTTACACATTCACACTTACTTCACTTTGATTCGACTCAATCTTTGATTGAGGGAAATAGCTAATTCTTGATCTTAAAAAGATGATAGTTTTAAATCTTCGTCGGCCTTTGACTGAATGATTGCTTTCTAAGTGCCTCGACAGCTCCGCAAACCGCTTTAGACAACTAACGGGATAAAATCATTCCGCAACATGGTTGCTATAATCTTAAATTTATGTTGTAGTTATTAACAATTTTATCCAGCTGATTTTGATGGGATTTTACCGTCCATGGTCAAATTTAAGCCCGTCCGATATATACAGCAATGCTTATTTGATATAATCTACCAGTATCGCATTCCTGAATATGAAACGGCCTACTGAAATTCAGTTGAAGTGAACTAGTTAATGAAACAGGACAGTAAAAAAACAGGAGTAATAAATGGACGTGTATGACCTTTGCTTGTTGTCAAACATTTGATTTTTTTGCGGATAACCATTTCCTTGTAATTTTTGCGGTTTGATCCCTCTAGATCGCGCTCACGAATTCTCTAGTCTGATGTTTGCACGAACCAGCCACCATTTAACTTCTAGAGTATTTAAAAAACCTTACGCCCTATAGCCAAGCTCGAACATGGACTCACTTATAAAAACGCAGCGAAAAAGAAAACACGACAAAGGAGAATCAAGGAGAAAGTAGATTGCTAATTCAACCAAACTTATCCTCTGTAGTTATGTGTTATGATACATTTCTTTACTAGTGTTGATTCTGAAAAGTGACTCCATAAGCGTGCCGAAACACAAACTTCTCAAAACTAACTTTTCTGGTGACTGATTTTCAAAAACTCGTGTTGAATGCAATATCACAAGCGACTGATAGTTGTACACGAGCCAAACTACCGTACTTTACATAGTATTAAACCCTATTTTAGGAACTATATTTTGGGCTTCCGAACAGTGTAGCGTTTCCAGTAGGCCTTTTATCAGTGACTCGAGTCCAATCTTAGGTAGATATACTTACATAACTTCACAAATGTAATCCTTTAACCGGAACAATTTCTTTCAGTATAGGGGGAAAAGCACAACGTCTAAAAAACTTACCAAAGCTGATTATCCTAAATGTTTTGTTTGTTGCGTTTGGCTGTCAGTCGGGTCCACGTGTACGAGTGTGTGTTAGCTGCTACATTTTAATAGTCTTGAAAGAATGAAACTTAAAAAGTAATATGGCGACTTCGTTAACTTGCTTACATTTGAAACTAAGTATTGCTCATTACGAGTGAGGTTAGGTATATCATTAAGCACAACATTAACAAGTCGGCAGAACTTGCCATCAGCAACTATAACCCAACTCCTATATATATATACATATACATAAATATCGGCTCGAAAGGTGATGACGAGGTCACTAAAGACAACTTACTTGAGTATGGTGATTGCAGCGTTGAATCGATCCAGAGCCTGAACTCAAATCTGTTGTTTGTCTGTATGTTCTTTAAACTAAAGCAATCGAAAGTAACTAGTTGTTAATATTATATTAACGGAAAAAGAGGTTATTGCGTGCTTCCCGTATGCACGAAGTGACAAATACCAACGGGTGGTCAGAGAGTCAATGAGCCTGCTTGTATGCTAGGCCGGATAAGCTTAGTCTACTTCATGTTTCGTAAAGACATTGATACTAACCAGGAGCTGATGTCTTCTGAGCTGGACATGAAGCTTGGCTGGCACAACCATCTAACGAATTTATTACTCGAAGTCACTATGCAGAAAGAAGTAAAGAAGTTTCTTTTATTTGTTATTCTAATCATAAAGAGCGGCGACGACAAACCGAAAAGAAGCCGACTCTTTTCCAAAAGGCGGTGCTATTTTAAACGGTTCAAAGCGCAAAAGTAATTGGGAATCTTTTCACAATACGAGTGAAATTCGCCGTCTTTAATTGGCCAAATATCCCTTTAGAAAACCTTAAATATAACATTAACATTTCGCCATATTCCTTTATTAAGCAACTTTCATTCCATTCCGCTTTTAGCTACTCTTAAAATAAAAATATTCGCCTTTTACCATCGCGCTCGAATTGATATAACTAGAGTTGTGAAATTTTTTCTGTCAAAGATTTTTGTTCGTAAGCTTTTAATCTCGGGTGTTACTCCCTTGTTCCCGAACATGTTTTTAACTTTGAAGGAAGTATTTAGTGCAGCTTTTGTGAAGTTCTCTCGAGGCCTCGTGTGGCACACAAAGGTAAAGATTGATTTTACACGGATCCTCTAGCAAGCCCAAAGGATTCCGACATTCGGCTAAATAAAGTAATTAATTGAAGTGAACACGATCTTTGTTGCGTGGTTTGATTCTTTAATATCGCTAAGACACACAGCTTAAAGTTTGTGAATGGTTTATCGAATTTTTGATTTAATGAAGAGTTTATTCAGCATCACAGGAGTATTTGCACATCCACCTTGTTGCGCGTCGTGTCTAACAATGTTACAATTTCAAGAATTTTTGTCGGAAAAACAGCAATTTTCGACTCGTCCAAAGGGAATGCTCGTTCCAAATTTTTGCTGCTAAGTGTAAAATTAACTAACTTAAACTAAAATTTTAGGAAGGTGGCATAAATTAAAGTTTAAACCATTTAGCTTTTCATTGGCTTCTCTGTTACCGCCGTTTTGAAAACGTTAATTCTATAAAATAAACAAACCTTATCGCTCCGTAGATCAGTTTTATTAAATCTAACTTTATGGCACACGCGCTGGTCGCTAGGGCTGGCCAATAACAAAAACAAAAAAAATTAAGTTATCTTTACCTCAGGCCAACAAAATGGCAGAATGAGTACTCTAAATGCTGCGTATTTTTTGTTATCAGAATTACGATTACGCGAAAGTTCGAAAGTCGTCTGAAAGCGAGGCCTGTGCTTGCCGCCATGTTTATTAATAGGTCTCTCAAGACAAAAGGCTTTTTCGCCCATTGTCAAAAATCACGCTTCCACAAAAACTTCGGTCACGATCAGATCTAAATCGCTAGTTGTATTATTTTGCCGTCCTTTTCGCGGTTCGAATGGTGTAACTTGTTCAGCAGCTTAAATGTAACTCTGGTCTTCGAGGTGCTGAACAGTTTCTAGTGTTGATTTGCAAAGTCAAAGCAATGATCGAGTATAGCGAGACAGAATGATTGCAAAACCGCAATCGCAAGATCAGACAATAATCAGCAATTACTAAGAATGAAAACCTAGCCTATCAATTAGCTCGAGCTAATTTTAGCCATATTCTATCATCGGGATAAATTTTCGTAAACGGATCAACAATTCTAATCCATGTTTGTAATAATTACTCTCGCTTTCACACCATCATCGAAACATTTCTCGTCCAGAATTCACATTCACTTTGGAAAGTTCCTGCATTTCAATGAAAAATAAAAATAGCTTTATTGTGATTGACCGTACGTGCAGCTATCTCGAGCCATGGCGCGTCATTTTTCAGTCCCTTCTGCGTTTTCTCACCAGAAAGTCTCAGTCGATGGACATTTTGAAAAGTGTCAATAAAGGTTCCAGTTAGGTGCTAGTTTTGCCCTGTTGAAAAAGTATAGAGCCAAATTTTCATTAAAGGCGTGATGACCAAAAAACATCGCATCTCTCTCCAGATTTTTTACTAGCTCATATTTTTTCACACCCTAACAGGTATTTAAGTCAGGATATTGAAAATAGTCCATTTCCTGATAGGTTGGTCTGAGGCAAAGCTTAAGGAATGCGAAACCGCTTTCTACGTGATTCAAAGTTTGTTGAAATTCAGACAAAGGTCAAAGAAAGATATCTTAGAAAACATCAAAGCTCCTCTATTTTATATTTGGCGTTTGTCAATACGGCTTGGTTCAAATTGTTTAGAAATTACCGTATTTATATAGAGCCCGTTTAAAAACGAAACCCGCAGTCACAAAAAGTAGAGCTGTACTTGCATCGTTCATTCAAGATCTTGATAAAATTGTAAGCGTTGCAAGATGTATGGCTGTTTTTTAAATCATTTTTTAAGCTCCTTAGAACTCTTCCTACGGAATAGAATAAAGCAAAAAAAATGGAATATCTAGCTGTAGCAGAGATTTGCGTGTGTATATATATATCTACACACATATCATGTATGGACATATATATGTTTAATCCAGTCTGACGTTCCGGGTGAAAAGCGTTGAAGGAGATTTAGCAACCTGCGAATTCCAAAATATCAGATTATTCCTACTGAAGACGTTAAGCCTTACATGAAAATGGGCTTATAACCGCTAGCTAATTAGCTGTTAGTGATACGAATTTTGCGATAAGGACGAACTAGTGTCTCCAAATCACACTGAAAGGTGAGTTCGAAGTGTGTAGGACCACTAGGGAGAGGGAGTGGGGAGGTGAATACACATTTTCTGGCTTGCTTTTTATGACATCAATATTTCAAATCGAGACTGTCTACTCTGTTCCTTCAAAACAAACAACCGACCACAAAGCTTGACGTTATTATTTTAAAAGATCATTAGCGTGGTATTTGTAGCGACCAGGGTACATAACCGATTGAAGGACAATTCTATGTTGTTTATTGCTAAAGAGAGCTGTACAGCTGGCGTCGAAAGCATTGAACGTGCGAAAATTCAGCGCAGGAAGCAAAAACTCTCTTGTGTGCCAAGAGACTTGCACATTGCGTGCGGGCTCTTTTGTTGCTGTCTTCTAGCAGACGTTTCGCATATTTGGACATGACAGAGGTCGTTTAGACCTACAGACACATGTCGCTCAATTATGAAACTTACTGTTATCCAAACATGTCTCAAGGAAATGGTCGTCTGGAAGCTTTCATGTAGCTTGTCCTCACTTCAGTCGTTAGTTATGTCAAGCTGACATTTTGTCATACATACTTAAGAGATTGTTTTACCATCATAAGAAATCATCAGTTAGCTCTACGACATTTCGCGAAACGTTAACGAAAGATCACCAAATGATAGCAAATCTACTTTTGTGAGTATTTAAATACTTCAGATTTTTTTGCAAACAACCGACTACGTTACACTTGGCACAGTTTGTGTTTTCTTCACAAATTCTGACCACAAGTTTCCACCATGGTCACGGGATCTTTCGTTAGCCCTAAAGCAGCTAAGTACGAGTATTGCTTCTGGACTTGGTGAATTAACTTGGCCTTTACCGTGTAAAATATAATGGGTTTGACTTCAGTAATCGGTTCTCTTTTCTTTTAGTAAAAAACTTTGAAACTAGCAAGCGCACACTTTGCCATTATAATGAAGCCTTTTTGTAAAAAATGATTTCCTTGTTCCGCCCAAATGAACAACGTACCAAAACAACCAAAAGCCCTTTTTATGCACAACATTTTCTCTGTTATTTTGATTGATCCAAATCTTTGGATCCAATGTTTTAAATTCAATGATTTTGCACCTTCTAATTATACTGGTTTAAAGACTTAATTAAATTGAAATTTCAGCGTTCTTAGATATGCAGTGAAGATTATAAAGAATAAAAAGAAATATATTAGTAAAGCAGGTAAAAATTACCGAACTACGCGGACTTTGGCTTTGAACGATACATATGAGGACTCGATTTGCCAAAGTCTTCATTTTTTTTATTTTTTGAGATAGGCTGGCTCGATTTGTTTTTAAAGAGTTGCCAAACTAAAGTTGCTAACTCAGAAATTACACCTGAACAAATTTTAATCTCTTCCAAAACAGTTCACTGAGGTCATACCTTCTTTGAATTTCGATGTTAGCCGCTTTTTGTATCTTGAAAGACTGGTAACAAAATTAACTCGGAAAGTAACGATGGTGCTGTTGAAAATAGGTTGATAAAGATGGTGCTAGCTTTACAGTAAGGAAACTGATTAATACTGCTCAAATGGAAGGAAATTTTTCGGGCTTGTTCAACTGTTGAAGAATTTAATTAATAGCATTTGATATTCTATTTTTAAGTTTCACTATTCCTTAGTAGTAGGAAAACCAAAATGATTTTAAAATCTATGTACAAGTTCGCTGAGTGCCTTGGGTTTAACGGCCTTGTTTGATAACACGCAAGTTTCTAGCCATTTGTAGATGTTGGAGCAAAGGCGATATCTTCTCAAATGTTTCAATAACCTGGCTGGGAATCAAATGTGAGCGTCCGCGTCTCGCAGAAAAGACTGGTGCTTTACAAACATATTTACCAGGCGCTTTTCCTTGATCGCCTCTTTTCTTCACACAGAAATGCTTGCACATAGTTTTCATTGGTTTCTTGGAGCTTTCCACTCAATTCTAAAACAATAAATAACTAGGATTTTGCAAACAAGATAAATGGATTAGAAGAATTAACTAGATTTGGCTCTTGCAAAATTAACCAAATTGTTATTGTTAACAATGCCATCGTTTTTCAAGCTTGAAATTATTAAAGTTAGCAATTCTTAGAAGACCTCATGTGAAGTAATCATGCAATCATATTTACTATGACTGAATGAGAAGAAGCGTTTTAAAATGTAAGTGGGCCTGTTTTAATGCATGTTAACAAAATACCTTTTAAATCTTAAAATTGTAAATTATCCGTCAGTGTTGGTTTCCTGTTTGGAGTAGGCCTAGCTACTAGCCTACTTAATTCTCCCTAAATAACACGGATTCATCTTTTTCAAAAAACAAGAATTACTTTCTTTCTTTTTCAAAATTAATCCCATGAAGATTTTTGTTTCTGTGTTTGCAACTTTTATAATGTAACAAAACACCTTTTATTTGTCTTGTTTTCCTTTTTTGGTAAGAAATTTCGCTTGCTTATAAATGAAGCAGTTTGTGTTTACTACGAATATTGTTTAACTAAAGAAAAATTAACCCAAAGCGCCTGTCCTTAAAGGCAACCTCATAGTTTTTCATAATTTTAGATAAAAGTAAAACACTGATAGGAACTCGTGTTTTTAAAATCTGTTCTAGAATTTCTTTTGATAAGTTCTTTTAATAATGGAAAGTTTCCGCTTGGAGTTTTACAAATGCAGAAAAAGAAATTTACATTTTACACTGAAAAATAAACAGCACTTAAGTTTTTGATGGTTTGGAGGATTTAACGAGCGGTGAAAAATTAGCTGTTATTTCTTGGTAAGCTTTGTTTTATTCTTGGCTCACAAACGAAATACGTTTTCCTTCGCGCTTTGAAATTTCTATTGTGTTTCAAGAAATGTCATCAAGTAATTATTCCTAACAGAGCCAATTATATGAAGAATCGATCGTTGTTGGGTGCCCATTCTACATCTGGCCCAAACTCTGGGTTTTCATGGTTTTGGAAATCGCGTGCAATCAGCCACAGAATCTCACATTCACTTCCCTTGGTATGACATTACTCCACGTAGCTTTGTCAATCGCCTCATGTAGTATAGCTGACAAGCGCTAACAAAGGAAAACTGGCCGTAAACAAATTCTTTCAAACAAAGTGTCTTAAGTGGTAGTAAGGGCGCTAATCGGGTTGTTATCCTGAAAACAAAAACAACAGCCACTAACTTCGAAGAGAACGTACCGCGTTTGTTTTACCAGCATTAAGAGATAGGAAGCGTTTAAACACGCAAGAAGAACTTGAAATGTTTCTTAATTTTTACCCACATTAAAACTGATCACCCACGGTGTCAATGGTGGTTATATTTTATTGTTTTGCGACAAACAGGAAGGAGTCAGCTTCGCTTGGGGCCTTAAACCCTACTGAGATATTTGAATGTGGCATTCTCTTTGAGCTGTGCAGTGCTAGTGAGAGAAAGTGCGCGACTTGGCTGGTTTTGTCACGCAAAATAAAAAGTCTTGCTGTTTTTCTTCCGGTGATTCGGTCAAGGTGAATCCGTAGCGAGTACGAGAATTCTTGAAGGACCACAACAATAATGAAAATATCACCAACCTCATGCAACAAGCCTTCTAACAGGCGTTACGCATTAAAACACCAACTAAACACTCTGTTTTTGCAAGCGTTACACTTATAAAAAAGGGTGCAATATTATTTTTGGTGGCCAATTTTTGAATTGATAAATCATAGAGGAAAAATGGTTTTCTCTCATACGAGAAATGTCAAAACTTGAGTTGAACAACTTTTTCGTTGTTTGATCCACCTGTGTCATCGCTAGAAACCCAGTTTGATTCCGTAATTGCCAAGAATGGTTAAAAATATTCGTTTACAAAAACTATATTCTAGTAGCGAATTCCTTAAGCGTTGGCTGTGCATCTATACTTAGCTCGGTTGCAGTCATTTGTTCCTGTTATTTGTAACAGCCAGAGTCAGTTCTCGCAATGAAACTACCCGCAGTTGATTTGCCAAGACAATATTTTCTGTCCACCACGAATCGCCATTTTTACATATTGTTATTTTTAAGCTTGGAAATAGAATTATCTGCGCTAGTTTTGTTTGTTAGTTTTAGTTTAATTTTGGCATCTAACTGGGTCATCTGCACGTTCACTTTGGCAATACGTTTTCATTTTAATTTGATATATTTTAGTTACTCTAACGGCGAGTTTAACAATCAAAAATGAATTTCGTTTTTTGACAATAAAGAGATTTGAGTAGATTTATATATATAGTAAGATTACTACGGCTTTGTAGCTTTTATAAGTAACACAATTAAAAGAGAAACAGACATGCATGAAAACTGCTTCTGGTTTTGTTTGTGGTTTGAGCACAAGGTATTTATCGGCCAACCGGATTTTCCGGCTAGGACAGCAGGATAATTTATGAATGGCACTGACTGGACAAGTCACACCCTCCTAGCTGGTGAATCAAAGTCATGTTTATGAACTACGTGCAGTTGTAAACGAACATCAAACTACACCAACCGACTACAACTAAGCCCCGAAAAGGAATAAACAATAGACTAAACAAGTGACAAACAATACAAAGGTATTGTACTGGAACGCAAGTCAACTGTGTTCAGTAAGTAAATTATACCGTGTGTTTTTTTTTTTTACTTTTTCCTCTTATAAAGAGTTCAGGGGCACGTGCACGGACAAACACCCAAGTGTAGTGTAACAATTTGTGGATACAAAACGGTCCGATTTACTTAATCACAAAAATGGTAATAAGCTTGTGTCTCAAGCTGTAGAAAACATAGAGACTTAATTTGCGTTAACTTATATGCAATTTAAAAGTAACATCACATTTATCATCAATTAAGGCAAAAGATAAATGCGCCCGGCAGAATGCGACTGAATTTTTTTGTGATCGGTCTTAGGAAATGCATAGAGTTTTGTTAGTTTCAGTCAACTGCTTACAAAAATTAAACTCTCCCGCTAAGCCCTGTTTACCATTAAAGCGTTTATATCGTTAGTTTATGTGCAGCGTATCAGAAATTTTAACTAATATCTTGGTTTGGCCAGATTCCGACAACAAGCAAAATTTAATAACTGTTGTATACGGGGAAATCTGAAGAAAATGGATTATTTCCCACGAAATAAATGAGAAATGCCAAAAAACTATAATATGTCTCGATCTAGTTTTAATTAACTTGACATTGTTTTCATCGAGTAAAATACAATTTTTGTCATTTCCTTTGAGGTTTGCAGTTTACATTTCCGATCTTCGTACGATTGTGTCGATTTGAAATAAGATTATCTACAATAAAATCTGATTGTGGCACTTTGAAATTGTATTTTGACTTTTACTTAAAACAGCTTTGCACCTGTATCGAAGTATAAGCTTGAACAGTGGAAGTTAAGACGTATTTCCATCTGTGGGCGAGAAAATAAAACTGCCCTTTAGGTGTGCTGATACAAACCCCATTAGTGAGCTGAAATTGGATCAGTGGAGCAGGGGAAAAAGGAGGTATATTGAGCTTCTTTCTGACTAGACTGCCTTTTTGACCTTTTCTAACACAGTTTCTTAAAGTTTGAGTAACAAACTTTATAAAACCTGATATGTTTTAAATATGCTGAGACAATGAGCGTTAACTGAGTCTACACTTTAAGACAAGGAAAATGAGTGGTCATCATAGTCTTTAGGGTTTCAACTATTGGTTCAAATGTTTTGAAACCTTTAGTTTGTGCTAAACCAGGTTTTGACCGGATCAATTTTTTAAGTTAGAATTAAGCAACGACTATTGTCATTCGTGCATGAAGTTTTACTTTGCTAGAATAGTCGTTCGCTTTTAATAATGACAATCGAAGGAATGTTTTACAGTCTTGGCCTAAATACTCTTCAAAACAAAAGTTTTATTTGGTTTGCCAAAAGAAACCCTGCCGGTTTCGAACAGTAGTACACTGAAGTCATAGAACTGCAAATTAACAAAAAGCTTCAAATTTAATTCATGTTTATAACTGAAAAATTATAAGGAAGGCAGTTGACTAAGCTTAGTACACGCTCATTAAATTGTCTTCGTAATTCGAGCTGAATTGGCCAGTTAACGGGGTGTTGACAAATATTCAAAAAATTTCCAGGGAACTTAGGTGTGTTTCTCAAATATCTGATATATACGTCACTGTTAAAACCTGCTATCGGGTCCGTGCATACGAATATTGTTTCTTGTCAGTCGATTTAGTGCTATAGTTTGGGCAGTTAAACTTATTTCAACAAAGCCGGGGCTCCCAAGCATGAAAATTTTAAAATCTTTAAAGTGTTTTTACTCTTCTGTGCAAACTTAAGATACTTTATATAATTTCCTCTCTCTAAAATTGTGGCCAACTTAGCAAAATTTGATTTTTCAGTTCTTTTGGGAAATTCCTTCGGTTTACCGTTTTCTGTGTGCAGTTAACTCTGATTCAGTTATGCTGTAACAAGGATAGCGTAAGAAACAGAGAGGCTGAAAAAGCCCAGTTTTGAAAGTTAAGCAACAGTTGAAAACGCATGATGTCTGACAGATATATATTTACGAGGGACTAAAAAGTTTTTAATTTCTGTTATAACTTCAGTAGTCATTCTAAGATCCGTGTGCCCGAATTTCGTTTTTCTTTTTTGCGTTGGAGAAATTATGTTTTTACGAGCTATAGAAACTTGGTTTTTATGCCGTTTCTATAACTGCCGTTAGCACCTGCTATGGAAGGCTTCCTGAAGAAAAAGAACGGTTTTTCTAATGACGACGTTAAACCGAAATTTTTGAGGTTTTTTTTCAATTAAAAAGGTTGAAACTTTGCATTTTTTATCCTGCTGTTTGAAACAAAACTTAAATGATTTTAAAGAATAAGAAAAAGACTATGTTATTGTTAACATAACACTCCAAACGAATTCGAAGAAATAGGGTTATGGAAGGCGAGCAGATGAATGCCCTTTTTTGTACTGCGCCCTCTACCTTAGCTAAACAACCTCGCACAGAGCAATACAATATACGTCATTGTCTGAGCTCTTCTAGTTTGTGAGCCAATCGCCCATACATTCTATAAAACAAAACAAAATTTTCTCATTTTAGGCAAAAAAAAATTAATGAAGTTTGACATGAAAGATACCGAATTCATTTTCTACATTGTCAATAGTTTCGAAGTCATATTGGAAATTCCCGAGCACAAGAACGCAAAACGGTTGATGTACAGGTGCTTTTCTTCGAGAAAGACGTTCGATTGTTCTTTTAGTGTTCGTATGTTTTTTTTTCAACGAGCCGAGTGCCTTAATTTTGCAATTTATTTCCTTATGTTGGATCATCTTAGTGATACTTGGCGAAAAGTGTATTTTAAAAGCCAAAATGAGCTTATTCCCATATTTCCTCAAAAGTTGCAGGTATGAATCGCGTGCTATAGTTAAAGATTTGAAAAATTTGCTAACTGCCGCAATTAAAACAATAAAAAGTTAGCAGGGCATAGTACTTCAAGGAAATTAGCTATAAAGTCGCGTCGGTAAATATAATATAGTATCGAAGGCTCAACGATTAACTTTGAAAAGAAGTTCAAGCAAAAATAAAACACGAAACCCCAGCAAATAAACTTTATTAGCCATTTATAATCACCTGTCAACAAAATCAGTGAAATACTTCAGATGTCGCACTTTTGACGAGTGACTCTCATCAAAAAAGTGAACTTCATTGAGGTGTGTTTAAGTTAAACATTACTTGAGTCAATTTGCCATATTTTTCGCTGTAAACACATTCAAGAGGATTAAGAATAATACGGACTTATCTTTATGCTAAGTATACACGAAGAAAAACCTTGAATTAGATGTTATTGGTGAAAATCTTTCTATTTCCGAGATAGAAAGGCAGAGCCTTGCATATGGAAAAGTATTCAAGTCGTTTCGGCGTCCTTTTTGTTCTTTTTGTTTTTCGGTTTATTTCATTTGCCGGCGTAATTTTGCTTTTATTGCGGCAATAAAATCTGCAATTATATCCTTCTGATGTCAATGGAAACAATTTTATTAGAGTTTTAATTTAATTAGTGGCCAGGCCAAATAAAAAATCGACAAATTACGTCTCTAAACATTTCGAGCGGCAGCCATTCCTCAGAATCGGAGATATTGTTTCACCAATAATTACCTATCTACTAATTTCTCTCATGGCGGGTTTCTTTGTTGCCTAGTGAGTCTGACTAAATTTGCATTTTGTAGCGAGTTTGTTCCCTTCCATGTGTAAATACTTTCTTTAATTTTCTCTAACGCAAACACTACTCTCAGAGAACATAAACTGGAGCACTAAGTAAGTATTTTGGAAGACTTGTAGCGATACAACACTTTTAAATGGCTGGATTGTTGTTATAAAAGAGATGAGTCGAAAAGTTAAATTATGTCATTGAAGGCACCGCGAGGACCGGAAAAGGATGTCTCCTGAATATTACGATCACTTCGAAAAAAGCGACTCGCTTTTTGATGCAAATTATTTAATAAACTGATCGACTGTCTAATTTGTTCTGTTCTGCAAGGAAGGAGAAAAAAGCTCAGGCCGGCGTCTTGGAACAAAAGCGAAGTAATGAGTGTGTTTTACACTGCAATATAGACAAAATGAAGTTGAAGGAAGAAATTGACTCAATTAGTTTGAGCACCGCGAAAGCAGCTGAATTGAAAGTGAAGCAAAACCAGGGAACAATTGCGCCCGCACTCCTTAGAGAGTCATTGTTGGGCTAAATAGGCCATTACAAAGGTGTTAATATTTTAGGCGTTAGTCACAGCGCAATATTCCGAGAACGCGCAGGGTTGGTCTCGAGGAAACGCACACTATGGTATAAAGAGCCACTCTTTACATATAAGGCAAGCCTTTCTTGATTCGTCGTCGGCACGTCACTCAAGCGAGTAATACTGACTCGCACGCAATCGAAAGCAACTAAATAGGATTTGTAGCGCTCTATAAACTATCTTGAAAATCAGATATACTTCGAGCCATTGGTGTGTGAAGGCACTGGGAAAAGTGTGTGAATTCGCACGTAGCGACACAAAACCAGCTAAACTTCGACTTAGTTGTTGCCAGGGCTCATCACGTATGTTTTAGCATTAATAGTTAAACTTGAACCAAGCTACGTTTTTGAAGGTAAGTTTGCATTGAACCTTAAAACGAGCGATGATCATTTGATGATTTTTATTGCTTTGGCCATCGGCAAAATTATACCAACTTGTTTTCGTGTCATTGTGCAACTATTTTGTCGATGGTCCTGTTTACAACTGAAGCATGACATACAGTTTATTGTGTGAAGATCGAGTGGGGGCAGGACATGGGCTATGGGATGTGAAGCGAGTCAGAATAGTCTGCCGGAAACATCATAAGATAAATATAGCACTTAGCTCAGTTTCTAACACCCGAAAAACACAGAAAGCTCTACACATTTTTACACAAGTTCTACCTATATGAAAGTTTCTAATTCGAACTGGAAGTTGGCGAGCCAAGATTTGAAGATGCAGAAAAACTGTTGTTTTCCTCGATATCAGTTCTGAGTAGCCCAACTGCAATTAGGAATCATTTAACTAAAAGTCACACAAGTTGAATTAGTCATTTTTACTAAACATGAGAATATCGCCGGAAATGCAGCTTCCGACATTGAAAACTGAATTTCTCTTAACTGCCATTTTCAACTTGTCATTTCCATGTCATTCTCGTAGGATTAATCCAAATGTATTTGGGGTTGCTTTAATGGACGAGTTTCAAACCGCGATAGTTACTTGTCAGAACGTACTGTGGAATCAACTCTCGTATTGGAAATCATTTCTCATGTTGAAATGTTCTACTAATGTTCTAACTTTTCACGGATCTATGGTTAAAAATTCTTCCTATATTTTTCTATTCTCGTTTATAATCAATGATCCACAACTCATTTATTATTTTATAAACTTCAACGTAATACTAATAAATAGATCGTGACAAACCGTGAAAAATATTGAGCTAACTATATATTTACTATTTAGAGAACGGGTGTGACTCGAACACTCCATCAACTTTGATATTTCGCATCTTGGGACTGAATTCCACAAGATTGTATCAAAAGGCCGGTCCAAACTCTTTATCATGCGTGACAAGAAGGCGCAAATATTTCTTAAACGGGTTAAAAAGCATTCATTCGTTCTCACATATTCACGATTGTTCATCTCCACATGAATTGAAGAAGAATTTAAGTTTCATTAGTTGCGGCCACAGGAAACGGATGTGGCCTGCTGAAGAACTGTTGGATGATGTATAGAAAACACTGAAGCTTTTAAAAGAAGGCACAACATAATGAATATTTTCCAAAGAAAGAAAGTAACTGTTCGTGTATCATTCTGTAAAAATAGTCAAGAATTGTTATTAGTGTTTCGTGTTCCATGTGGTATTTTGTAGTGTGAGTGTTTGATCCCTCTCGAGGTTGTCAAACGTTTGAATTGCTGTGACAGTTAAAGCGTGCACACGTTTAAGGAGTAAGATGTTTTTCTCTGAAACAGCGGTCGGGAGTTTGAGGCACGATCTTTTTTTCAAACAATAACTTTAACAAGCACGCGCTGAGATTAATTACTTGAAATTCAGTGTCTTTCTTTGACGAACATCTTTTCAGAACTTAGAGTTGTTTAGATACGAAATCCGTAAAAGAGTCGGCGAAAAGCCAAACCACGAGATATCGATCTTACTGTACTAAAACCCAGAGTTCTATACAAATTTACTATAAAGGTTGTTATTAAATTAATGACGTTTCTTTGAAATTAAACTATTTAACAAAATTTGAACCTCAAGCTTATTGTAAATGAAAACAAAACGGCGCGGAATCGCCTCAGGCTATTAACTGTTTATGAAGTCAATCGAGAGGAAAGAGTTAATTTCTAATTCTTAAAACTTGTGCTATTGATTGGAAAAAGAACCTTTTTTATACAAACGGTTGTCTTATTCTTGAAGACATGCAATTTAATTTAATTTTCGACATTTTGAATTGTATTTGCATCGTAACTACAGTCAATTCTCATCGGTGATGAATTTAGTAAAAATAAGCCTAAAGATACACAACCTGTTCGCCATCTCTTTCAGGTTTTATTTTTGCAAATTCAGAAAAAGTAAAAAAAAAAAATAAGCGTTTTCTCAGGATCTCGTGCGATAGTTCAAAAATATTGTTTCAGCATAAAGGTTTGAAAAATAAAATTAGATTTTTTCTCGAAAAAAGTTTATCTGTTAATGTTATTGCGTGCTTAAAAAATTCGCATCTCTGTGTGTAGACAAAGTCAAAACTAGTTAAGCATTCTGTCTATGGAGGGGGGTTTTGCCAGTCGCATTATATTTATAAACCAGGTAAGAAATGAGCACAGCAGCATAGATATGACAAAGCAAACAAAATTGGATCTAGATTTCAATTCTTGTTTTATTAAAACAATGCAAAGCTAAACTAATATGACCAAAAACGAGCTCCATTTTTAACCCAAGTCACACCTGACAGGAAATCAGTCAAGAAAATACAGTCTTGCGGACTAAATGTCTAGTTTCTTTAATCTTTAAAACATTATCATTGCGCGTTCAAGTCTTCTAATCACAGACTTGCATGTCGATTGAGAAGACAAGCCGCCAAGTAATCGATTTTCTGCCCACACATAACAGAAAATTCTTCCCCAATTGCACAGTCTGCTTGTCGGATAGCAACAAATTAGTCAAATTGGTAGTAGCTGAGTGCCGCCAGTTAACTCAAACTTATTGCGGGATATATGAATCAAGCTTTTTCCATATACAACAAAGTTACCGCAATTTTCATTTTGCTGGAAAGATTCCTTCGTTAAGTTCGATATTCGTGGCGGTATTTTTTGTTAGAAGTCTTGTTTTGATAAGGGTGAACGAATTTGGTACTTCGCTTTTTTGAAATGGCAATTGTGACTCGAGAGCATGACTCAGTTATATTATTCACAAAAGTGCATTGTCAAATGACTCCGCCTTTATTCGGTTTAAGTCGAAGACAACACGAATAAAAAAAATCAAAAAGAGGAACAATGTTCGAATTGGACTGAAAACAAGGAAAATTACCAAACGATCGAGGGTCGGAATCCAGCGTGAAAACAAAGAAGATTGTAGTTCCTAACAAAGTCGGTTTCATAATTTGTATTCAAAAATCAGTGCAGATGTTCAGATTCTTTTCACAGAAAAGCCGGACACGGTACAAATGAGCGCGAAAATGTAACCACGAGCATATATGGCGAGTCATGCTGCCTCTGTTGACAGCTGATGAGCGACAGAAATTTGAGGACACTTATTTAATTTCAAAACCGAGTTTGCTAGCTCTGAAGACACAAGAACAAATTTGTCTTTCTTTTCTTTATCTTATTTTGACAACAACTCAATGAGGCTCATCCAAAGTTTGCTGGTTTGCTGTTGTGTTGTACGTGATAAACTGTCGTTATTTATATTGAAGAACATTGTAATAGGAAGTCTTTTGCTTCGTCAGCGGAACGAAAAGGCTAGAGGTTTTAGCTTGACCACAAGCACACTCGAACTGAAATATACAATTGATTTTATTTAGCGTAAGAAACAAGATACGAAGGATTTGACTAAATGGCTTAACATAAGGCTCTAATAGATACATGAACTAACTACGGTTTGCAATGTTGCATGAGAACTCTCGACGTTTTGATGTAGGTAGCTCCCAAATTCAGGATCGTAGCAGCTGGATTTCTAATCTTTGCATCCAATCCCTGCTCACAATCGATGCATCATCACGTAAACTCCTCCGTATAACGCAAGTAAAGTCTGTCATGGTTGTGGTTTATAACGAGCCATATACACCTGTTTGGTTTGCACGAAAATTGGGCTTTTATCATTTTGTTGCTGGTTTCTCAAATTTGTTTTTGCTCAAAGCTTAAACTGTCATCTTCTTATTGGGAAACACGGACGACAATTTTTGACCCTGGCCAGTGTTTACTAGCTGTGATTTCATGAACTCTTGACAACTGTCTCCATATCTTCATTAACCTACCCAGCATGTAGTAACTGATGTGTCAGTTGATACACCTTGCATGTATTCGCTCGGAAATGTTGTTTAAAATGAGATACTTTTTTCAGTATGTATGATGAAGTAATTTATGATCCAGATAGCCCATCTACGAGACTGAAACTCAAAAAATATCTTATGTACAAGAGAGTAACAAAATTTTTTGGTAAGAAATAAAACTGGCGCGAATTTCACAGTTTGTAGTCATTAAGGCCTTCGAAAGAGCTTATCAAATATAAATACTCTCTGTCCGCTGCCAAACTATTCTCACGTGCGTGATTGTCATCCGAAGTTATTTGTGACCATAAAACCAGAACTGATGAACGGTAAATAATTAATCAAATTTTAGTCCTTGTAATTTATAGAATAAAATATCAAGACTTGGTTTAGTAGGATCCACGTACACGGGGTTTTTGTGAAAGTATTAAAGCGTATCCTACAAAATGAGTTATTTCAGATATGTTCAGAAACCCTGCTTAAGGCCATTTCAACCTGCTTTATGTCACGAGTTTTGACAGGTTAGGGCTTAAACAGCCTAGAAATACAAGAATATAATTTCATTTTGAAAGTTCTTTCGTTAATTAACCTGTATCGCAAAGCGACATTTCGTGGAAAATGTTAAACGGAAGGATAGCCTTGCTTGAACACATTGCAATCCTTGCGTACAGTCGAGATCAAGGAGTGTGAAATGTCTTTCTCAATCAACTGACGTGGAATCTTTACGTGATTGTGACAGCTGCGGTTAAAAAGCGTTTAAGCAATAGTGGAACGTGTCAAAAGGAGGAGGGCCAAGGCTCTCAACAGCTGTCAAAAGTGTCACCTTTGGAAAATTGTTCTCTTGGTTGAAAATGGAACGGATCGTGCTATAGATTGTCTAGGTTTCTTCATAGTTAGGTGACATTCGGTTCCCATTAACCTCTTGAACGCACAAGCACTTTTTTAACGGAAATAAAGCACGTAACTTTTATCTGTCGCTGCCTACCTCGTCTATTCCAATTTCAAATTTATTCAACAGCCCAAACAAATTCCTTGACTACACCTTTTTCACAAATCTGAGTATCTCACGCAGTTATCTGCAGGCCATTGCAGTGTTAGTATTGTTTATTGTGCGTTCAATCCAAACAAAATCGAATTCCAAGGGCCAAATATCACCCCACAGATGGAACAGTTACTGTAAATACTTCGCCATGTTTACCAAGAACCAGAGAATTAATGGTAGTTTTATATAGGCCGTCAAATAAAAGATTCAGTTGAAGGGGATTCACCATTAGGTATAGGACACAGCATCCGTTTTGCATTTTCCTCAGTTTTCTCAGTACTGTTGGCTGTACCGCATGGGATAGGTGTAACTTTTTCAGTGAGGTATGACATAAAATGTGTTCGAACTCTGGAATATTTGCTGTGCGAATCATGATCTCTAGCAGTCTATGAGGAATTTCGCCTAATTGCTCCTACTGTAGCGTTATCTTGCTTATTGTATTTTGTTCTCTTGTCAATGTTACGTTGATAAGTTTTGTATTCATTAAATATTTAGTCAAGAAGTTCTTCAGAGGAGGCTACTCATTATTATCTTAATAGTTATGCAATAAAAAATTCGCTTGGTCTTTTCTGATAAAACTTGCTCCATTTCTTTCTCTTATTCCCTGCTTTTAGTGTTTACCACTCTTAAACTTAAAGAACGAGCTATAAGAAAAATTTTTTGAACAAAAGCAACAACTCAGTGCCCTCTTTTTGTTTTTGCATGGTTCTCTATATGTGACGTTTTCAGAATGGCGGAAGAAAGCGAAGCCTAGTTTGTATATATAGCAGGAAGGAATTATATAGATAACGAGCAACCGACTGCCACAGCAACAGAATCATGTATAATACTGAACAAAGCATCAGCATGCAATGTTGGTAGTTTAAACATTAATTGCTAAATTGAAGCTGTCGACTCAAACCTAGTAGAAAACTGGAGATTTACCAGTTAACCGCGTTTTTTCATCTAGTCATGTATACAGCTTTAACTTAAGTAGGACACGAAAAGCATTTAATCAGCTTTAAGAAACTTTGTTTCAGAATAACGACTTCGTGTTGGAGCTGTAGAAAAAAGTTCTAGGCAAACTAACGTATACGAATCGTAGTTAATTATACTGAAATCACCATTTGCTGAGGTTGAGAACCGTTTTACCTGTAATTGTAACGGAAAGACTACAAGACAAGCAAGGAAATGCGTTTATTTGTTTCACACTTATGACTTTTGTATTCATATGATCTAGCTAGTAAAGTTGTATCGCTCTGTAAAAATTACGCTTTTTGAGTGGTGTCGAGTTTACGCCCCATAAAAAAGTGGACCATCAGCACAAGTACTGATATTTGACTAACTAAAGGCAAAGATGTAATAGCGCTGCGAATACTCCATTCCTGTAGTTCTACGCAACATGTTTCAAGCGTCCTTTTACTATTACTAACTTCTGCAAAACTTGGTTAAGTAGAGCTCGTTGGCAGTACAGAGAATTATCGTTTTTTTAAGCCAAGAATTTTGTTTATACTGATAGTGAAGGGAAACAACGGGAAAACAAACTCTTGCTCTCCCCTTCGTTTAAACATTTCCAAAAGTTTTATTTTTGCCATCCAAATGGGTGTAACTGCCCCAAACAGCTAGGCTAAACTTGTTATCTTTCGTAATAAAAAGTCTTCTTCATTATGCAAATATCCATCCTCTTGTATTCAGTACAGAGTTTCGCCCCTAGAAGCAACTACGTCATTTAGACGAGACAATCCTTGCCTTACGAGATCACGTTATATAGGTAATAGTAATAGTTATATAACCACTGTTTCCTTATGACTTACGTGTATTAGTTGACGAGGAAACAAAGCGGGTGTTGTTTTGTTTAGTTTGCAGAGTAAGTCATTTCTTATATTGCTCATAGTTAAGTAAATGATAAATGGGTGGTTACAAGTGGAAATTTTGGAGAGTGATTAGTTTTTATTAGATTTATGGGCAATTAATGCCATGTCTTAGTTTTAGTGTCTATCGAATAGAACGTATAACCGGCGACCGAATTCATTTAATTACTGACCCTCTGACGCTAAATATGTTCTAAACATCTAGGATGATTTTCGGGAAATTTCACTAAGTACTTTCAAATGCCCCACAGAGTGCAGTATTTTGTACACTTCCTTGCACCACTGTCAGTATTGCTGAACAAGACTCAAGAACTCGTGTTCTTTTATACTAACACTAAGCTAATATCAGTTCATATTCGTGACAGTTGTAAAAATAAGGTCTATATTACATGCTATAGCTATCTAAAGGTGTCTTTTCCTTTCAAAAAAGGTTAATTTTCATTGTAGCGCATAGTGGTTTCAGTGCGTAACCAAACTTACAAGAAGAACAGCTGTGAGACACAAGACTGACTCCGGTATGCCATATCTTAATTTCTCTTTATCATTATTCTTATTTCCTTCTTAGTTAATGATTCATCTTGAGATTTGTATCGTCGAACCTGTAAAAGTAGTCAGTTCGCTTTTTCAAGTTCTTCGCGTACAAGTCTCCATTAACCACTCAATTTTCTTGATCTTCTACGATCTGATATTTTGTACGATTATGGTCGTCAGTTTATAGCGGTTGTAAGTTCCTCGGCCTCCTTCCTTTCTTTCCTTCTTCATTCTGTAGGTTTTTGTTCCCTACAATGATAAAAGACTTTGTAAACCAGCAGTTTGAAGCAATGGATCCTGACACCATCTCATTGAAAATAGAAATCATATAATGTTTGTATTTTCTTTTTGATACTGAAGTGGAAAAACAAGATTTTGTACTAATGAAGCACAAGAGATTTTACCCTGTTTTGGCTTAGCAAGAAACTATTTTAGTAACTCTTCGTTCGTAAGGGAATGATAATTAAAAGGGAGCTTTTCAAATATCAGCCAGCCCATTGCCTTCATTTCCCCATTAACAAGACGAACAATAATCGTAATAGGTGCAGTTCTGAACGCCATTAATGTCAGGTTTGATTGTCGTTGTTTGGATAGTTTCTAGTCTCTTTACTTTCATTTACTGCTCGGTGCTCTTACAAGTCTCACAATCCCTCTGTTTGTACGTGTACTTTCTGTCAACAATACCTTGTAACTATATGTTTTGTTGCCTTGAAATGCATCTATTCAGATTAACACTCGGCCGGTTTTATTTAACTGAACTAAAGTGAAAATTAGCGGGTCGTGGCAAAGTTTTGTCTGTGTGCACCAGCGTTAGCATTCTGTTCAGTTTGCGGTTTAAAATTTTAAGAAACCTATTTTCCTGCTTCCTACACATGGAATGTGTCATATCTAAAAGCTTTGATATAGTGACAGTTATTATTATTTATCACAAGGAATATCTTCTGACAAGAAAAGATAAAACTGGCAGATTCTGTTCTTTACTGTGATAGGAGGCAAGGTTTCTATCACCAAAAATGTTTGAGTGACAGCAGAGTTACAAGTTATCCATCTGGCTTTTTAAAAATATCAGAAGTACTTTGAGTATCAAATGTTGCTAAAATAAAAGCCTTTAAGATAAGGGCGGCTCTAATACACGTGAACCATACAATTGGTTCGAAATCGCTATTTTCTTCGGGGAAGACAAAAAATTGCAGTTAAAATAACTATACATTTACATTTTATGTACATATAAAGCCTTAACCAGTCATTGCTACACAAACAATAAAGACTTGCTTCATTTAGAAATTATGTCTGCTTAAGATAAAGTGAAGTATTTTCTACTTAGTGCTTCAAATCCGACATCAAATAATTGTGACAGAGTATTAAATTAAACGCTCATAGCCATGTCTACAATAGCCGAATGCCCGTTTTGATTTTCACAAAGAGTAGGGCGACTAAATTTCATTTGGGCCCTCAGTGATCTACCGTGTATCATTATAAACGACAGATGAAATGGTTTAATTTCTAACAAGAATAGCCGTAAATCCCGCCCCATCAATTAGATCGATAAAACAAAACTCACAATTCGTTTTGCTAAATCACTCTGTTGACGTGCGAAGAATACGCTAACCATAGTAGGATTTGGGTTTGAACAAAAAGGAAAAAGGATTCTCATTTGGGCTCGTTCCTTGTTTGAAACTAAATTTTCACAATCATTCCTTTGTCATTCGTCACTACAACCGTCTGTTACTCTGTTTATATGCTGTCAACCCCCTTTTGTACTAATCAAAATATGGATCATAAAATGTTGTATGGTCATGGGTATTTCCTAATGTCCGTTCCTTCATTGTTAAGACAGTTTATTTACCACACACATTGCTTATTTTCATGGGAAATCCTTTCCATTAAAAGAATTTAATTTCTTTTCCTTCTTTCCAAAAGGCTGCTTGGTTTTTTACAATCTTCATAGACTAAAGAATTAATTGGTTAATCCTGCACATGCTCCGTGTTTTGTTTTGTTTCAGTGAAAGATGTTTAGTTGACCTTCTAATTTATGTAAAAAAAGTCATCAAATAACACTTTAAGGCCAAACAATAAGTGTATAATTGGCATCGTTCTTTACACTTAGAGAGGTGACAACTCAAACCACAGGTGGTAAAGCCAAGCAGGGGAAACAGATCCTATCCTGAGAAGTGATCTATTACAGTTAATGGTAAATTGCCTTTCGTTCGCTTAACAGTCCAAACGAGAAGAAAGAGACTATTCACAGGCCTAAACAAATGATGGCGGGCTACTACAGTCATATGACTTCGTATCAACCTTACCCAGCGATGAATTTCCCTTCGCCAAATGTAGATTTCTTCAATCCCATGGTTTCTTCGTCATGTGGTAAGTAGTCGTTTTCGAAAGCTGATGTGCAGACACCACAGCATTTTTGTTTAATTTACAAGCTTACGAGTTCTTGCTGATTTCCAAAGCAAGAGTTCAAAGTCAGCTGGCGAACTCTAAGTCTAAATAACTGTGCTAGTTGAATCGCAAGTGTAAAAGGTTGTCTCTCGGAGATAAAGACAACATGGCGCCATATGTTTCATCGAAGAAGTGTGGGATGACCATGGCCTCCTATCACTTGCCATCACTCGAGAAATCACGTACTAAACTAAACAGTTCCGCTTGTAATACTTATATCATTTAATTCTGTACTTTGGTTCATGAAACCGCATTTGGAGAAGGATTTGCACCCACGAGAATTCTCATATAATATCCATAATGGCAAGATGGGTTTAACGATGATCATCTCACGAAGCCAAATCGGCTTGTTAGTGTTTTAAGGCAACTATTGGAAAGCTAATTGCACGCAATTAGGCTAGTGCACATAATGCAATTATGAACTTGCTAGGATCCAGTTGTTTGTCATAGATCTTTAAAGTAAAGAGTGGAAGACCCGATTGAGGGTATGACCGAGATATAACTAACGAGGATATCAACCTTAACTTCGGTAGCAATCAATCTTGATGCTAAACGAGCTACAATGGTTTATCGAAAAGCAATTAAAATTCCAATGTGGTGGAGTCGACGAATTAAGTTTTATTCTTAACTCAGTCCAGCTAAATCTCAGTGTTTCGCATTAGATTCCTTTTGTCCGGCTTTGGTACTCGTTCTTTGTTCGACAAATTAGCTTAAATGGTAAATATACAATATACAGATACAAATGTATTAGCTAGTTTGAAGGGATTTGAAAGACTAACGTGTTGTTTTTACAATCATAGCTCATCCAGCTCGAAAGCAGAGACGAGAGCGGACGACATTCACCAAGGCTCAGCTGGAAGTGCTAGACGAGTTGTTTGCTAAAACTAAATATCCAGACATTTTTATGAGGGAAGAAGTTGCGCTAAAAATTAATCTTCCAGAGTCTAGAGTGCAGGTATGACATTTTAGAAATAACTGCTTTCATTAATTATTGTTGTTTGAAAACTTGTTAAACATGTTTCGTTTCCCGGGTTTTGTAAACTAAAATTGACATACAATAGAGTATACCAACTTTTTAAGTGTAATACAACAATTTTCCTAAATATGAAGGAAAACCTCCAGTTCTTTGTTTCAAGTCAGGCGTCTCTTTAAGAATACTCAGTTTGGGTCATGGAGCACTTCGTTTGTTTAAGTATTTCACTTCAATCCAGTAATGCACTAAACAAGTTGTAAAACATACGTTTAACATTCGAGCAAAGTTTATTTTTATGGCTACATAGAACGTCGGTTTTCCTTGACCCGTGCTATTGTGGAAGGACCAGCAAGTAAAAAAGTTTGAAATGTATATGATTACATATATTTTTGCCGTGTTATTATATCCATGTCAGAAAAAAAGTTGCGAAAACTATGAAATAAAGAAACATGTCGCAGACTTAAAGACCTTGTAAACTTTCCCAGGCGTTTGTGGACCTCTAGAAATAGTGTTTTGATTCTCTGTTGAAAGATAAGTTAATGACGTCCTCCCGTTTGCCTTTGTCTCTGTTTATGTCCAGAATGAGCTATGTTCCATACTGTGCTCAAGGCGTAATGTTACATTTTCGCGTTATTAGTCGTTTTTTTCATACTACCTCAAAACTAACTGGTATTACTTTAATAAAAACACAAGAGGAAGAATTTTTCGGGCAATTCACCTTTGGGGTATTTGGAGATAGAGGGAATTGAGTTCTTTGTCAACTCAGTAACACTGTGGTGAATGTGATGAGTTTTGTCTAAGAAAGTCATAGAAATACACACAGGAAACACACATCATGACCCAAGGTAGTAATTTGCTTTCAAACACAGCTGGAAATACAAAGTAGGCATTTTTTTTTCGTGGCTTAATGTAGCATTCTGCAGTGAAAAATCACGAATACTATACTGCAAATATTGCATGTCGTCAATACCCTCTTAATACATTTTGTTTCTAATAAAGTATTTCAATAGATATTGGCCAAGTTGTTATGGTATTTTATATATTGTTGTTATTTGAAAGTGTCCTCTTGACACCAAGACATTTATTAAGCAAAAATAAAAATGTTTGGAGGCAAAAAGGCATCAGACAATAATGTATTTTTATCGTGCTGGATTTGAAGAACCTCTAGATCCTTGTTTATCTTCCTTTTATGTTAGAACAGTGATAAATTTTATTTCGTGATGGCAGATATGCAGGTATTGGAATACAAAACAAGCATACCACGAACAAATCTCATTTATGTAGAATGTGAGGTAGTCAGCCGAGTTGAAACATTTACCATCTCGAATAAAGAAATTAAAGTAAAAGCCCATTGTAGAGCTAAAACTAGAAATGATGTGCACAGTTTCATGCAAACTTGTTTGGTTGAATTTTCCATTTATAATGCTTACGTGTCTTCTATTGTTTTTTGGTCAACGGGACGCTGCAAGGTAAAAAGAACTCTCACTGGTGACTGGTGTGTGTTTCTCTGTTTCGGGAATTAAAATCTCGTGATATCTGACCAAAGCTGTTTCCTACCATGATGTTCCTGACAGTGGTTCCTGTCTATTTCGATTAAGTATTCTTGTTGTGGTTTTTGTTGTAGAGTTGAGGGTTCCATGATTGTCTTAAACCGGCCATACACACGCCTCCTCGTGTAACTTGTTTACTTACACAAGTAACACAAGCTAGGAGCCAAATACCTCAGCGTTTAAATGAACCAAAAATAGTTCCAACACTTTCTTAAGGGGTAGACATGATTTAAGCGTAAGGCTTTTTATATGTCTCTTTTTGTCTTTCCCACATCGTTCATATTGCATGCTGATTTTTTCTCCTGTTTCTTCTTCTTCTTCTTCTTCTTCTTTTCTTCTTCTCTTCTTCATCTTTTTCCTCTTCTTCTCCTTCTTCTTCTTCTTCTTCATCATCTTCTTCATCTTCTGCTCATTAGTCCCCTTATTGTTCTTTTTTGTCTTTCTTGATTTTTCTTCGGCTTTTGTTTTTATCATCTTCGAACTTTTTTATTTTTCTTGCCAGTTCCTTTCAGCTTATACTCTAGATACCGATATTTAAGCCAACCAGTAAAATTCGCTTTCATAACCTATATCATATAGTTTAAAGGAGCTTTCTTATATATTCCTTTGTTTTTACTGCTTTGTTCTAGGAATTACAGCTTTTGTTCATAAAACATTGATAAAACATGCGAAAACATTTGACTTAAAGTAGGAGCTCCAGAACAACAATACTGCTTGTACGCGTATGGCTACCGAGGCCCCACCAATTTATAGGGTCTGCAATCATAGCTCGGTTCCTTCAGTCAAAAATTGAAAACATGTTGAGCTCGTGTCGTCCATCAGTTGCGATAATACATAAGTGAAAGAAAGAGATATCTAAAATAGAAAAAGCTCGGTTCCTTCAGTCAAGAATGGAAAACATGTTGAGCTCGTGTCGTCCATCAGTTGCGAGAATATATAAGTGAAAGAAAGAGATATCTAGAATTGAAGAGAACAACAGACATACCAGGGGAATGACTGCAGTATTCCATATGCTCCGTGTTTCGTGTACGCATCGAAACTAGTATTTCAAGTTGGAGTAGCGCTAGCTAAATAAGTTTAAAGAATCTCATCTTGGGCGCCCAATTGTCCAACTATGTTAAATTCCACACGCTTTATCAGCTTCCAATGACATTCTCTTCAAAATAAACCTTTTTACGACTTTGAGTTTAACATTTATGAATACTGGGTTTGCAAATTTTTGTGTACGTTTGTTCATTAGTGGAAATTGCACTCCCAAGTATACTGTTTGGGTACAATAAAATCATCTCATTGTAAAAAATAGACACGAGAAATTTAATTCCTTTCTTACTCATAGAGATATAGTTTGCCTCAAGTCTGTGTTCTACTTTACTTTCTTTATAGACTAAAGTTAGAACTATTCAGTTAATCTATCATTCAGTTACAAAAATGATAGACTAGTTCAATGAACAAATTTTTCTTTCTTTCAAAAGTGTGTCAACTTTGTTTTGCCAGATAAATAATTTTATTGAACTTTTAACTACATTAAGTTTTATGGTCTCACACCAAGCTCAGTGTTTTATAACCGAAACACTTGCTGCGAACTGTTTGTACTGAGTTTTTGGGCAACGTTTATTAACGAGGTATCCATGTTTGGTTTACCAAAAGAACTAGAAATGATTATGAAACTTTTGATGGAAAAATTTAGTCTCTTTTGAGGCCAATGTCGTAAAAAAAAACCCTTCGTGTTCGTTTTCAACGGTTCAGTTTTGTTAAAATTTTTTGTTTTCTGTTGGTGTTTTGCTTGGTCTTTTAAATTGCCGTACGGCACAGAGATGCCGGGCTTTATAAAACTGATAACCAGCTTATGAGTAGCTTCAAACCTACAGGAAGACAACGAGTTTTATTTGTTCAAGTGACTTGTAACTTTGTTGTACTGTAGCTTATGTTTTGATATGATACTTAAGACTGAATAAACTTTAGATTAGTTTATTTTTCGATTGCATGACATCGCTATTTTGTTTCCAAAATGGCTTGCCAGTTCATTCATGTGTCTTTGTACTTGGTTTAGTGTGGCCATCTTGTCGAGACGACTGCATGCTTGAGTCGGTTCGTACTTTAAACATCAATATTTTTCTTGCTCCCGACTGCTCAGTTTAATTAAAGCACAGTTGTAATGCAAAGTATTTGTTTTGGCTAACACTCAAAGGCTGTACTACTGTTTGCCGGTGTTTTTAAATTTAGGAACAAGTGGATTGCGGTTTTTTGAGTGCACGCTCAATAACTCGGCTCTTGCCAAATTCCTTCATATCTTCGTCAAACTTAGCACGACTTTAAGTCACGGATATTCATCTAGTAACAGTTATTAAGTTATAAAAATTTGGGTTTACAATTTTGTTGTATTAAAGTATACGAAATAAGCAACTTTGGTATTATTTCATTGGTTGAGCAAAAAAATTCAGATTTCTAATGAAATGTTACGAAAACACGCAAATGTGTGTCTAAGGGTCTGCTTTTTGACCTTAGCTAGTTAAAATGACTTCTCGAACAGGAAAGAATTATAGCAGATTAGAGTCTTCTTTTCCTTCTCTGTATGTGTCTGTATTAAGATGGCGTCACTTCGGATTAAATTCAGGTTAGTCTGGCCGCGTTTATAGTGAAAGAACTGTTTTGCGAGGTTGTTCCAAAGTAATAATATGGCATAGCAGGTACAAGCATGTCACCGCTTCTAAGACTCTACATGGAAGTTTTGAACAGAATTAACTTGATGTAAAAATTACACTTGCTTTCCTTTATGACAATTCTAGCTCAAGTTCACGTAAAAAGATATTTCTTGAGGTTATGATAAATGAAACATAAATAAGGCTTTAAAAATAGCTCATGCAGTCAAGGCCACTTTGCCTATTACTTTCGCGCTGAGCTTAGCCTTTGTGTCAGAAAGTTGATTTTTTTTTTTTGAGTTTCAAACGAAAAAAAAAAGAAACTCTTTAGTCTCAAGACACGCGGTGAATACTAGCTTTCGAGACTAAGAAAACTTTCAGTTTAGATATTACCACAGCACTTTCACAAAGCCATTTTGTTCGAAAGCAGTTTCAAGTTACGTACCGTCGATAAACGAATGGTTCATTTGCTTCACCCGGTGGGGTAAACACGCAAAGAAATGAATACAGCAGGTAATGAAGAGTAATATGACGAAGATCAATTAGAATTCCTTCAAAAATATTTTCTGTCTCAAGCAAGCATGCAGTCGTCAACGCTTTACAAGATCATGTTTTTCATTTTGAAGGCTGTGCTCTAGCTAGTAGCGGGAAACAGGTACAGGCATTGCTCAGAATGATAAAGCGGGCGCCTCAAAGTCCATTTTCATTATATTTTGTTTTCTTGTTTTCGTAGGGGAAGTTGTTGTTTGTTTTTAAGATCCCCGCTGTTCACGCGCCGTGCTTGATGAACCTCATTCGCGTGCTTTAACAGTACGAAAATTTGGAAGTAAGAGAATCTGTCACTAAGATTTTGGGAAAGCTATCTTGCATGTCGAAGGTATTACCATCATAAAGACGGCAAGTGGCGCTGCTTGTAACATGCGTTTCATTTGCTTTACAAATAAATGTCTTACTAAATAATCTGCAGGTCGCAAATCGAAGTCTTTGCGACAAGATGAACAAAACACATGTCTTATTTTTGCTTCAAACATAAAATACATTAAAATCACAAACCACATGTTTGGTGGGGGAAATTTGGCCGTATATGTCAAGTCTTCTGGCTTTGTGTCGTAGCGCTCGCAAGTTCTCCACTCAAGGGTGTGACTATGAACATTTTTTCCTCTTGTGAAAACCAAACGAGTGCATTTTATCCGCGAAAGATAACAAGACCACATTGATTATTTGAACGTCGGTATACTGACTGTGCAAAGAGTAGCCTCGTTAACGCAAACAAGCATATATAAACAAAATTTTGAACTTCCAACTTTTCGAGAAATGGTATACAGATATGAAGTGTTGGTAGCGTGAATCCTTTTGAACGAGGAAGAATTTTTAAAGCGTTGTTAGTGGGTGCGTAATTACAGAACTAGGACTGTATTTTAGTTTATAACTAGAAGTAACCATAGATTAATGAAATTTGTTCGACTGACGAAGGCATATTTCAGAGCTCTGCTCGTGGCAGTTTTTACCCAAATTGAACGGTGCATGTGAATGTACTGATTACTGAATATCGCCTTAAATTCTTTATAATCTTTTCTCGCTGTTATCCTTGCAGCCAAAGAACTGAAATATACCAAAATTTACGAGGATTAAATAATAAGTTAAAACAATAATTACACTTTCTCAATTGTTCGTCGTTAAAAGTTAACAAGGACGTCTACAACAGAGCGTGATACCACGCTTGGCTGGGCACGTCCCGAGTTTGATCCTCGCATGGCGCATTGATCGTCTTTTTGTATTGTTTTTTTGTTTTTTGGGGGTCTTTTTTGCTCCTTAACTGAAAAATCTTTTTAGTTCTTACTAAAACCCGTCACCAAAAAGATTTTCGTGTAGTTTGGCCGATAAATTTAATGTTTTGTAGCTATCGTTACATACTCGGTTCCTGAGCTACGGCACTCGTTACTGCTATTTTTCTTTTGCAAACCAAAGGCAAATAAACATTTCCTTTTCTTATTTATACATTCGTTTCTTGCCAATGGTTTGAACTAACATTAAACACGGCTTAACTTTCCTTCAAAATCAGCTGCAAAAACCACACTCGACAAATATCATCTCGCAGTGTGTTGAAGCACATGTTTGTTACTGTGCCACTCACGGTCGTGCACGAAGTCGAAACATTTCGTGCCAGCCAGTCAGACGAAAATCGCTCAAATCCACCTTGAGCCCGCGAACAATGGCAAGACTAGTATGCGTTCTCCTTTGTCGAACATAAAAAGACCACAGTTCGTTTTAGAGTCGTATGGTCGTACGTCAAGTATTATTAATCCTCTTTCCAACTGCCGTGATTATAGATTTGAACAAGCACTGGACGCACATCGAAATTTTTTGTGTGAGTGCCCAGTCTTTTCCGTTTAATCTCGGGATACCCCGATAGTCTACTATTTATGCCCAGTGAAATGTTGAAGTTTGTTTACAGGTGCTTGGTATCAGAAAAATGAATATATTATAACAACCCTAGATAGTTTCTCTGGAATTTCTTTATCATTTTTGAAAGACACAAAGTCGTTTAAATGGTGTGAAATTTTTTCAGCTTGGATAAATACTGCATGGAAGACATTGTTCCTGTTGTCACAAGCTTCTTTTTCTTTGAATAGCAAACTTCTGAGTCCCTATCGGAAATTGAACCAATGACCCCCTGATTATCAGACTGACGCTCTAGCCGGTGTGCTACAGGAACTCACATGGGGAACAGGTCACTTGTTTTCTGTAGATGGGTAGGGTGGCTAAGTTGGTAGATCATTTGATCCGGCAGTAAATAGAGGGTCATGAGTTAGATTCCCGTTAGGGACTCCGAAGCCTTCTTCTGAGAAAAAGAAGCTTGTGTCAACAAGAACAATTCTTCCACAAGTCGTTTGAATGTTTTGAATCTTGAAACTAGTTAAATAGCACCGTTTTTAAAAACGATTCGAAACATCGAAAGCATTGAATTTTTTTGGCATTTTTTTTTAGGTGTGGTTTAAAAACAGAAGAGCTAAGTGTCGACAACAAAACAAAGCTGTCGAAAACAAACAGCAGCAGCAACAAACCTCTGACAAGAAGCCGATTCAGTTGCCATCGAAAGATCCGCCCACCCCTGTGAAAAAAGAGACCCCTCCCCCCGTATCGCAATACCCACCGCAAGTGTCAAACGGTAATCCCAGCTGCCTGATGTGGAACACTCCAGGCCCTTCTCGTCCTTCACCAACTAGTTACCAGCCTACAGTTATAACCAACAGTTCGGGTCCAGTCTTCATGCCAGCTCCGCCCCCTCCCCCACCTTATCACAGAAACACTGCCGACTGTGCCTACATTTCGTCACCATACATGCATATGAACACTGCTACAGTATCACAATCTCATATGTAAAGAGCTATCAAAACGTTTACTTAAATTATGAGTGGGTAGCTTAGCTTGTTATTAAGTCCGCCTGAAGCGGGGCCTTTTTGTAATTAACCTCACAGCCTCAACTGAACCAAACAGTCCAAATGCAAAACTGACTAATCAAAGCGCTGCTTCTGTGTTTCGATAGGCGACACAACACAGCGCTTTTTAAAGATAACTTATAATTTGTCAACGTTTTAAACGATTTAGCTTTGAAAATTATTGGGAATGGAATTTTCAGCTCGGTTCAGCAACCTATGGAAAGCAACCATCACCGTAAAGAAGGGTTGCCGGAGGAGTAGCTAGCGTTTTTAAGCGATAAAAGGTAAATAATATAATATATGAGTTCAAAAGTAAGAAAAAGTCTAGCTGTCTCGGCGGAAGCAAAGTTGTTTTACCAAAGTTTTTAATAGGAATACTATCGTTCCAAAAATTCTTTTAAGACTTGACTGTTCCTGTTTTTTTTTGTTCATCATATTGTTAGTTAAAAAAGAAACTTAAGATTAATTTAAACTAGTAGTAGTTATAGTCTCGTATTACATATTTTGTATTAAGCTTTTTCTAGGAGGTAAGAATCGTTCGAGTTGTACACTAAGTATTGCTTTGGTTCCAGTGTGCAATAAAATACCTTCAGTGCTTGCCGTCGCACAAGTGAAACATCAGTCGGTTGGATTTACTGGGGGGTAGGGGGGGAAGAAGGGAATTTCCAAGTTTGGACAGCATGCAAACATGGTGAAGCTTATTACGTCTTTAGATACCGCAGAGAGGGAGGGGCTATACAGCCCTACCACTTTTAATACTGGGAATTATTGTTTAGGGCTCCAGTTGAGAAGGACAGAGTATGGGTTTTACTACTTAAAACTTCGGCACTGCGAGCAGCTTCAAAACGTAGCAAGGAAACCTAGGTGTTATTTACCAAAATGGCTGTATTTAACAGTATAATTAAAGTTTATTGGATTTACATTCATGGCCGCGCGTTGAATTGAAAGTCACATACTTGCTCCCAGTCTCCACCGCGTTCCTCGGCTGCGTAAATACTTATATATAACATAATATGATAATATTGTTAAGGAGCATTATTACGCAACATTATGCTTCTTACTAAGCCGAAGTTTAATATCAAGTCCGACTCGATACGCGCTTAAGTATTTATTTAACTCTTCCCTTTACGAGAACAATTGTTTATATTAGGCTTGTGAAAATCGAAGTGTTTTTAAAGGTTCGAATTTTCAGGAGCCGATTTTATCGCGCTACCATTTGCACGAGGTCCACTTTTTGTTTACACCCTTTAAGTACATACAACAGTTCACTTCTGGTGATTGGGAAAATATTTGTTTCAGGCCTATGTCTATAATTAGATTACGTGACTTTGCGGTTTGATAATCTTCTTTTTCAATACAGTCGGCTACTTCATAAAGAAATGAAAGAAACTTCGAGTTTTTGGGAGTTCGAGTCGGCCGGGGATAAATTACTGTAAATGTTTTCCGGGGATAAAATCAATTTTGGTTGGAGTTATCGGGAGTTCGAGTTACCGAGGGTAAAATTACTGTAATTGTTTACGAGAAGAAATCAATTTTGGTTCGAGTAACCGAGGATAAACTTTACTGTTAAAATCTATTTTGGTTACCGAGGTGATATTTACTGTAAATATTTTCCTGGGGAAATCAGTTTCGGTTCGAGATATCGGGAGCTCAAGTTACCGAGGGTAAAATTACTGTAAATATTTTCCAACAAAAATCATTTTTAGTTTGACTTATCCCGAGGTACCAGTTAGCGAGGGTTCGATAAACGGCTGCGTAGCATTTGCATGAGTAAAACTTCAACAGACGTCAGCCACATGACGTCGTTGTTTCAACTTTTGTTTCCATGGAAACAAAGAAATTGATCCCCAAATTGTAGAAAATGAAGCAATGTTGTTCAAACGTAAACAGCAAGCAGGCTATTTTTTTCCCTCGGATCAGTCAAAACAAAACTGATTTCGAGGAAAAGAAAGTGGCTGATTGTTTGCCGTTGAACAAATTTTACTACATAAATTCTGCTGGGTCAGAAGCTTTTAATTCGAATTGTTAAGTTGTAAATTACAAATACAATTTATTCTAGCTGACTGTTGACAACAAAACCAAATGAAAACTTGTGCAAGTGTCTTCCCTTAGCATAAAGCCCCGTTTACACGTACAAGTTTGCCTTGACAAGGAAAAAATTGCCCGTGTAAATAGTGAAAGTGGACAATTTTTCCTTGTCAAGGAGGAAAAACTGGCTTGCTAGCTTTTTCCTGACAAGGTCAAGTCTAACATTTGCTCGTGTAGACGGTCAACAAAGAAAACTTTCTCGTCCTCTATACGAACAAGGAAACCTTGTAAATGAGAAATTGTAAAGGAAAACTTGTTGATCATTTACACCAGCAATTAAAATTGGTAAAGTATACTTGTCAAAGAAAAATTGCTTCTGTAAACGGGGCTTAAATATTTGAAGGGGAGGCGGAACCGAGAGAGTAGTGGTAAACTGGTATTTTATTCTTTATTTTATTCATCCTACATTTTGAGGTGATTCAGCGTATCTGTGGCTTGTACACGTGAAGGTATTTGGTGATTAACAGTATTGGGCTATAATGCTCAGCGGATTTCCTGCTCTTAATTGGAAACTCACTTAAGGCTGCCAACGTAAGCGCTTATTGCGTCTTAAGTTTAATTATAGCACTGATTTCTTACAGAATGCAGACATGTCATATCACATTATTCACAAGCCAAACAGTCTAGCTAGGAAACGTGCAAAATAAGCAAAATAGTTCGCATTGTATTTGTTCGTTTATGAAGAAAGTTTTAAGGAAAGAATTAAGAGCTAAAGCTAGCTAAACTGAAATTTAAAACAACACCTGCATGATTCACTTAATTGAACTAACATAACACAGGATGGTTTATTATCTTTTGAGTGTTAAAGGGGAACTGAACTCTAAAATGAACATTTTTCAAATGCAATCATTCAAGGTGTTGAGAACATATCTAAAATTTTTTTTCTCATGTCGCGTTGATTTTCCGAGAAATTCTAGTTTGTATGTGCGTGTTTCGGGTCGTTTTGGGTAATTGAGCGTAGGCGCTTGTTGACTTGTCAGCGGTAATCGAAGGTAAAGTGTGACGTAGGTTATGGGGAGCGAGTGAGAACGTGAACTGTTTTTGTTGTCATTAGCTCGCTTACACAGTTAAGAGCGAAAGTTACAACTTACGTTGTGTGCGATATCTCAAAAAAAAAAAAAAAAAAAAACCTGTAGGCCGTATAGGCACTTTAACAAATTTAAAAATACGATATCTAATGATGAAGTTTTTCTGTCCGAGCCAATTCTTACCCATATCTGACGTCATAGCCTCGCTCTCTCTCCGCTTAACCCCTATTTCTGAGCCGCCGGTACAATGCGGCAAGTAACGTGTTTTAAGCTCGAATTTCTCGGAAAGTCAGCGCGATACGAGGAATTTTTAAAATAATGTTTTCATACTCAGTTAAAGATTTTGTTAGACAAAAGTAGATTTTAGGGTTCAGTTCCCCCTTTAAAGCTTTAATAGAACTAACCATTTGTGTCTAAAGAAGTAAAGAACTGGATCGGTGCACTGCTTGCAGCATTTTTGTAAAACCTTTTTTTAATTCATGATACTAGTCAATTTTTGCACTGCACTTTTGCGTTGAAAAGCAATCGCTTTTTGAAAAGTTTATCTGGTTAAATAATGTGGAAATACAAAAAAGATGTCACGAAGAAGGATTAATTTATTGGCTTATATACCAACGCTCAAAGACTGAAATAACAAAAATGGCAGATTTTTTTATTCTGCAACCGCTTCTCAATTCAAAGTTCGTTTTGTAGTTTGTTGAAACAGAGATCTTTGAGTGAATATACTTTTCAATACGACTGAGCAATATGATGATCAAAGAATGTTTACTTTGCAGAATCTCAAGGCAACTGGTTGAAGAGTTAGAATGAATAACACAAATTAATTCTATATTCCTTAAGACGAGCAAAATGAATGATCACTTTATAGGGTTTCACCAACTGGTTCAAAAGTTAGAACGAATAACAACAATCATTTCTACTCTGACAAGAAAAGCAAAATGAATGGTCATTTTATAAGGTTTCATCAACAAAAGTTAGAGTGAGTAACACCAATCATTTATACTCTTCAAGACAAGCAAAACGAAAAGTCACTTTCTAAGGTTTCATCAACTGGTTCAAAAGTTAGAATGAATAACATCAATCATTTCTATCTGACAAGACAAGCAAAATGAATGGTCGCTTTATAGGGTTTCATCAACTGGTTTAAAAGTTAGAATGAATAGCACCAACCATTTCTACTCTTCAAGACAAGCAAAACGAAAGGTCACTTTCTAAGGTTTCATCAACTGGTTCAAAAGTTAGAATGAATAACACCAACCATTTCTACTCTTCAAGACAAGCAAAACGAAAGGTCACTTTCTAATGTTTCATCAACTGGTTCAAAAGTTAGAATGAATAACACCAATCATTTCTACTCTTCAAGACAAGCAAAATAAATGGTCACTTTATAGAGTTTCATCAACTCGTTCGGGTTTTCCATCTGTTTTCCATATACTGGTTGGTTCGGCCTCTCGAAGCCAATCAGGGGAGTGAATTAATGGATTTTTGCTTCCGGTATTTCTGGTGTTCTATATATGGTCGGTTCGACCACTGTAGGCCAATCAGCTTCTTCGTAAGATTAGTATTTGTTTAGTGTTGTTTCGTCCGACCAATCCAATGCAGTTGCCTGAGCACATGGTTTGTCGAAGAATGAAACTGAGTGTGTGCGATCGACGCGAGTGGTCTTTGAGAGACAGGTTAAATCAGGTATTTATAAAGCATCAAATTCACAGCAAGGAAGCGTTCTTAAAACATCAGAAAGCTTCAGCGAGCTTTCGAGAGGAAGGCAACGTATGTTTATGTCCCTCTATTATTTATTATGCAACCAAAGCGTCGCTGTCAACTCATGGACACAATCAGTCGTTGATCGAATTCTTCAGCACGAAGACAGCATGTGTTTACATACTTTTTCAAACAATTTAGTACTTTATCATCACGCATCAGCCTCGATCATCAGGCAGCAATTAATTCTTTAGAACTGCATGCTAGTTTATGTTTTTTAAGAAAAGCAAAATGAATGGTTACTTTCATGGGTTTCGACGACTTCCAGCTCAAAAGTTATATTAGAATAAACGACATCAATCATTTATAGTCCTAAGACCAACTCAATGAATGGTCACTTTCAAGGGTTTCGACGACCTGTTCAAAAGTTATATTAAAATGAATAACACGAGTCATTTCTTCTCCTCAAGACGAGCACAATGAACGCAGGTCACTTTATAAGGTTTCATCAACCGGCTCAAAATTCACAATGATTGGTACCAATAAATGTAGACAAGCAAAATGATTGGCCTTGTATGAGTATGAGTGACATCGAGCAATTCCCACGAAATACAAAATCAGAATCGGAGCAAACTAGCTAAGATTAACTTGCTTATATTTACAAAAGACCTTAATTAAAAACTTTAATTACCGCTGTTCTAATCGGATTTAATAAAGCAACCGGTATCCATTTTCGCGCGCTCTGATTGGCTACCGTTGCTCGCGATATCCAAGATTAGTACATGTACCAGCTCGGTTACTCGCGGTATATGATTAGTTTAGAAATATTAGATGTGAGACAATAGTAACTACGGATGTAGTCGCTTCCGCTTCTCTTTCGGATTACGATATTGGAAAAATTTTGCGATAAAGCATGGAATATAATCGAAAAGAGCTTATATATAAATAGATGCATTCTCTGTTTTTCTATTTTACGCCATTTACGGCATTTTGTAGTTGACAATTTTAAAACTGTCACAACTTATAATGTTTATTCAATTAAGGCAACCTAAACTTTTGTTGGATAGTGAGGAAGATGAAAAAGATATTTAAATAAGAAGAATATTGAGTTAAATCAGCAAACCGTTCCTCCTGGCAAGGGACTAGTACAGCTTTGGTTTAAGAACGGTTCTGCGAATTTACATCAAATATTAACTTCAAATTAAAATTGATTTTTAAACTTTCCAAAAATCACCAAAATTTAAAATTCTCTTTGAAACTACCAATTTTCAAGAAACAAAAAACAACTCAAAAATCATCCAAAAAATTTTAAAATATTCAAGCTGACTTTCCGTCATTCCGTCTGTGCTTTAAGCAGAGCGATTTTGTAGATTTAAAAGGAAACATTAAGAAAAGTAGCCACACTCCCGCCTTAATGAAAAAACTTTTCTGCAGCGAAACGTACCGCAGTTTAATTGCCTGAAAAAATGTTCTTTTTGTGTGTGTTTTGCTGTTTGTTTTGAGAAATTTGTTCTTCTGAGTGTGTAGACTCGCTCGAACGTAATTGCGACCTTGTTTCTTTGACAGATTTTTTTCTGTGTTCTGTTTCTCCTAATGTTTGCTTGAATATCAATTTGATGCCAAATAGCTGCGGCGCCATTTCTCTGAGATATCTGTCCTTTTTCCGTGCTTTGTGTCGTTTGATTCTGGATCTTTCCACAGACTTGTTCGGTCAGTGCTGGTTACGAGTTGCGCACGCGAGGATTTCTATATAATCCTTCTTTAGCTTTCACTTGTGCAGAAAGGATTTCGTTTCGTAGATTTGTTAAGGACAAAGACTGCTTATTTGGTTCTTTTGTTGGAAGGACATAACCATGAACTAAATAGTATATTTAAATGGTGTTCCAGTTCAGTTCGTTCATAAGTTACAAAATACGACACATGCAAGGCTTCACTTTTGTGTTGATAATTAAAGCTCTTTTATATTTGTCGTTTGAAACAGAGAATCCTCGGCTTTCAAACAGAATCCCTCCACTTGCAAAAAATCTATTGGCCTCCTTCCACAAATCGGCAGCTTTTGCATAACCACGTGGTTACTACTTGTCTTACAAATATTTCTTTTGTCTCACCTATAAGTCCCAGTTGCCTCGCTGGTATATACTGAAATACTTAATCTACTTAACTTTGGTTGATAATGGCTTTATGATTATCGTACCACCTCGCGCCTTCGGTACACAGTAGATATTCTACCACTACTCACCTAATTGAAGATTTACGTTGTATTGTTTCTTTGAAATTAAGAGCTTTTTTCCCAGTGTTTAGGCAAATACTAAAACAATATTCCCCTCAGGGTCGGTGCCTTGCACTAGATATACATCTCAGTACTCCGTGTTTTGCTTTTGTGATAGATGATAGAGATGATCTTGCCTTCGGGGAACAGCCAGTACATTGGATTTGTATCTCAGGATTAAATTATCAAAGACAACACGTGACTTAGAAATCAGTTTATTCATATTCATTTTTTTGAGATAAGCGTTGTTTTGAACAACGGGTTCTCAAATAGTTTTATCTTTTATCTTCTGATGCTCCTCGGCTCTGGCAACAGCAACTGCAAGACAAATGACACAATAAAATTTTCATTTACTATGCAATTATAAGACAGACTGAAAACTAAAGTTCAACAAAGTTGGCACCAGCCCCACTGCGGTCGCTCTTTAAAATGGAGAGCCTGTGACGTATAGGAAAAAGGTGGCAGTCTTTCCGGGTTGGATCTCTAAGAGACAGTATTTCACCTATCCCTGGGCTAATTTTCTGGTCTTTTACTTACTATAAAGTACGACTTTGTCATTGCGCACGCAAGCACCTTCCAATTGAGCATATGCACATGCACAATACAAACAACGAGTTATTATCAATGTTATTCTCATTGATATCATTGTTAACATTATTACTATTGATAATAACGTTATTACCACTGTTATTGTTATTATCATCATTACTATTATTATCATTGTTATTACTTTTATTATTACTATTAGTATTAGGACAGTCTCTAATCTACCTCTTGCTACCCCTACTATTGTATGCTTCGGGAAAAACAAAGGCCTATCCATCATCATCATCGTCATCATCATCATCATTAACATAATCACCGTCATCATCACCATCATCGACATCATTATCGCCTTCATCATCATTATCACCATCACCATCATTACTATTGCTATCATTGCCTTCATGATCACAATCATCAACATCATCATCATCATAATCACCACCATCATCATCTTTATTATTATCATTGTCACCATCATTATCATCATCACCACCATCATAATCATCATCACCGTTATTATCATCACCATCATCATCATCAGGTGGGTTCTCTTTTTTCATCATATAAACGTTCGAAGTTGAACCTAAGTCCTTTCAAATTTCATATGATCAATCGTATGTCACTTTAACTTTATTGCATATATGTTCACTCTCAATGGTTGATAATAATGTTTTTCTGAGTGATAAAATTAAAACCAACGTAACTTGAGAATCTGCATTAAATACCGCACAAAATGCAATTTTTCTCACTTTGGACCAATAAACTGTCCCTTTTGGACGGACCATTAGAAAAATGATTAAGTTAAATTAAGTTTGCAGGAATTTTTTTTTACTTAATGCTTGTGCAGGATTTTTTGTGGGTGAAACCCTCTGCTCGATTTTCTTTTCAAAAACATTCTTTTGTTTATCATTTAAAAATAAATTTAGAAGAATTTCTAAGAATCTTATTTGATGAGTCTTAAAGTATCTAATGATACACTGTACAAGAGAACCATGCTATGAAACACCAGTAATAGTGAGACTGAAAACAAGCAGAAAAATGTCTACACTTAAGGGCAAAGTTTAAAAGCGCAACACCAGTGTGTGTTTTGTGTTACTATAGTATACTTGGTATGTACCTAGTACCAGCAACATAAACCAAAAACCATGTAGAAGATGAAGGCTGTTGAAGAGAATTATACTTTCTGACGTGTGTGCGTACACGGTCTTCACTTCAATTAATAGATTCTGATTCATCGAGGCTTTCTAAATGTTCTTGCTCATCAGGAGTGTCAGGGAAGCTATTTATAGTACATTTTGGTTATATCACTCAGAAGTCATGGTATTAATATCAGCAAGGAGTTTTACAGTCAGTATCAATGATGAGTTTTGTCAACGCCTATACCAACTGTATTAGCCTAAAAAGCAAGGATATCCGTTTTCCTGATTCTAAACAATAAGGCAAATAAGAGCTCTATCGGAAACTTCCGTATTAAGTGGCTTCACAATCAGTCCCGGCGGAAGCGTTTAAGAGTTGGTCCGGCTATCATAATCGAGCGCGAAAGGCGCAAGTAACCTAGGGGGGGGGGGGACGGGTATTCTCCCCCCGGGATATCTAGCTTCTCTAAAATGCACATTTGGCCCATTTTCAGAGAGAACTAACAGTCCGGCAGTACAAATCACATGAATTCTTTTTTTCTTCATTTCTTCTTTGTGAGAATTTTTTGTCAGTTATTTGGCCAAGAAGGAATTAGTTTTTATATTGCTCTCCCCCTCCTCCCC
>JAOBAT010134840.1:0-12069 GCA_026413305.1 Hydrozoanthus tunicans | reverse complement strand
GACCCCTACATCGCAGTCCTTTAAGGATATCTTTGTAGTGAAGTTTTGGTCTACCAGTACAGTAGCTCTAGTGCCAGTAGCAACCTCGCTGTAGAGCAGGTCTTTGGGGATTCTGCCATCCTGCATTCTTTGGACATGACCAAGCAAACAAAGTCGTTTTTCTTTAAGTATGGCAAAAATACTTGGCAAACCTGCTTTCTCTAGAACATCTTTATTTGTGATGCAGTCTTGCCAGGTGATACCCTAGATTTTCCTGATGATGTGCAGATGGAAGGAATTGAGCCTGCATTCCTGGTGTGACTAGAGGGTCCAGGACTCACTTCCATATAACTGAGTGCTTGACATGCATGCTCCGTAAGCCCTCATCTTGGTGTTGATGGATTCTGCCACAGTCTGTCACTGACAAGTGCCATAGCTGATGCTGCCTTGCCGATCCAGTGATAGGTTGCTGGAGATGGCTGAGCCAAGGAAGGTGAGGTCTTCAACTGTTTAAAGGGTGTAGTTGTTAATAGAGATGTTAAGTGTGCTGCTGAAATCCTGACCCATGATTTTGGTTTTTTTGAGGCTGACGGTAAGGTTGAACTCTTTACAGGTGGTTGAGAAGCAGTCAATGAGACAGAGCTGCAGAGCATCTTCAGTGTGAGTGGTCAAAATTGTACCATCCACAAACATGAGCTCCCATATAAGTACTTTCTGTACCGTGTTCTTTGCTCTGAGGCAAGTGAGATTGAACTGGCTTGCATCGCTTTTGGTGTGGAAGTAGATGCCATTTTTTGTTCCATTGACATGCCCCTGTTTCACACTGCTTTTGATGGGAAAGAGATCTGATATTGAACCTGCATAGTGAACAGTGCCTTGCATGTATTGTGGAAGGATATGATCATCCTCAAAAGCTTTTGCAGACAGCTGAAATAATTTATTTGAGATTTTAAAGATCAGGCTACGAATCGTGGGTTCATGAATCGGAAAATACGAAGATATACCATGATAAGTATTTGTAAACCTTCAAGCCTCTTTTTGTGATGTAAATTAGAGTTGTTCGTAAAACACAAAATTCTGAAAGTGTGCATGTGGGCATGAAAATCATCTCTATTACCATCATCTTGTGCATGTATGAAACAATCACAAGTCCACAGGTAGCCAAATCGACAAAATTAGAACCGTTCTGAGCATTTACTATATTATTATCATTATCATTATTGTTATTAACATAATTATTAATAAATAAATATAGTGGTGATTATAATTTCATTCAAAAGAAGGTTCACTTTTTTTTAGTTATTGCATTATAGGGATGTGTAGTGCATTAGAGATACTTAATTTACAAAACACAGCACATGCTATGTTAACACATCTTAGTTTTACGAGTGCTGTCATGTACTCTAATGTTTCAGACAACATGATTGTCAAATAAAAACACATAAAGAAGAAACAAAATCTTACAGGAAGATTGAACCCCATGATATGCTTCCAGCCAGGCTTGCATCCCAATTTCAGCCTCTTCTGTTACAACAAATATAATATCTTTGGACCAGTAACTTTTCTCTGTAGAAATAAAAAAGAGCTTTAATGTAGAAAAAGTCAACTCACTAAAATCATGCAATAATAATAATTAGTTGTTGATGACATTGATAATGAAAATGAAAACAGTCAGACTTTAACAATGACAAAATCTGAAAGTTCTCTTAAATCTTATGTAAGTTACAAAACCTTATCTTCGTGACAAATCAAATACTTCGTCTGCACATTAATAACTTTAGTTTATTGGGTAGTTAGGAAGAAAGCCTGGTACAGCTGTCAAAACTCTTGGGGGGGGGGACTTGTCTGCTACACTCAGTGATTAAATGGTAGAAAGTTTGAAGTTTGAAACTGGCATTATAGTGTATATATCGGAATATCTTGGAATTTAGAGTGTTAGAGCATTTTTCGAAAAAGATAAAAAATGTTGTTTATAATATTCCATTAAAATAGCTCTTTCAGTTGTGGAGATATTAAGGTTTTCCAAATATACAAATAACATAGGTTGTGAAGTCATGTCAGGAACTTGAATAGTGGAAAGATCACCAAACAACAAGTATTTCCTGAAGTTCCAGATCAAAGATCCTGAAACTTTGCATAAATGTTTTACACTAAAACATACACATGTTGTGATGTTTGTTATAGTGTTGCTATGGCAACATCTTCTGTCTCAGCCTTTATTTGTTCTAAAAAAAACTTGGTACCAAAATATTAAATAAAAACTTCTCTTCTTCATTGTATATGTAGCAGATGACTGTAACTGCTTTTTTGATTAGAAAAATGTTTTACAATTAAAATAAAAAGAAACTTTAAACTTTAGAAATATGAAGTCTACGACTGTCATGTTGCTATGGCAATATCAAAATTCCTATAGTTGAATGTCGTTTGATGAGTGTTGTTTTATAATTTACTCTCTTCTGAGTTCCTGACATGACAACACAACCTGTCCAATTTGCATATTTGAGAAACCTTAAAATCTCAGCAACCAAAAGAGTTCAGCATTCTTTCTAACAGTACTCTAAGTTCCATGACTCCGATACATACACTTTAAGTGCCAGCTGAACAACTAAAGCAAGCACAGAGCAGAGGTAATGTCTAACTTTATGGTTGAGCAAAAAACATTATAACATTATTAAACCTCCACTTACTGCGACAGTGATCAGCCAGTGACATCATCAAAGCAATGGCACCCATATTATTGCCACTGAGGTATGGCACACTTAGCACCACGGCCTCTGTTCGAGCAATTCTTGGTGCATGTAGTATCCCATAGACATTCGTTCCTCTAATGTTGCTGTCATTTCCATGTCCAGAAAATGGAATGTGTGCAGTAAAGTTCTGTTCGTATGAAGCAAGCCCTATATCTGACATTCTGTTGAGTAGCCACTGAACTGGGATGGAGTCACTTGAGGAAAGAATGGATACAATAAAAGAATTTATTAGTATGCTATTATTTATTGTTTCAATAAATCAATTTTTTCATCATGAAGTTATTCTTATCAAAGAGGCAGCATGGCTCATGGTACTGGTTATATTACACCAATATAGGAGCCTAGGTATCAATTATTCTATAAGATTGTTTTGCCTGGTGGCTGATGCCTCATGTCAGTGCAGGGTGGGGGGGGGGGGGAGGGGTAGGAGTTTATTCATTTATTTATTTAATATTAACTTCCCCATAGTAAACAAGAAAACAAATCCTACTCGACAGGGACACCACAACAGCTTTCACCAATTACTGTGGGCACGGTAGTTAAAAGCAGCAAAAGGAGCAAATAAATGATTGGTTTGTTAAGACATCGAGTTATAGATAGAACTTATTTCAGGGGCAGATAGAACTTATTTCCATAATCATGGATTGTCCTCATGGTATGTTACACTGGTAACAAAGTTATAGTATTTTAGCAAGAGGTTCTTAAAATGATCAAAAGGCAGTTTAGTGCCACGCAGTTTAGAGGGAAGTGAGTTCCAAATTCAGACTGTCCTGTTAAAGAAAGAGTGCTGAAAAATAGTTGTGTGCCATTTAGGAGGTTTAAAGTTTCCAATGGCTGGTTACACTATACAATTATTCAACCAACCTTTTGAACTCTGGCATACTATTAACCTCTTTGTAGAACCTACTAGCAGACAAATAGTTTTTATATTCAGCTTCTACCAGGCCTGGCAGCAAAGCGTTTTCTGAGAAATAAGTTCTAGCGTTCAAGGCAGGTTCAGCAAGTGCACAAAACCAAACAATGCCAACCACATAGCTCAGGACACTGCAGAAAAAATTAATTTGGTTAGCTATAAAATATAAGCTTATTGGCTTGCAATTGAATCCTGTAATAATGTTCACAATAATTTTTTGGTGTATTTTATATGTCCCTCTCTCAATGATCAAGGAAAAACAAAAATTTTGCAATATGTCAACTGACCACTACATAATAATAATAATAATAATAATAATAATAATAATAACAATAATAATAATAACAATAACTATAATAATAAATTATAATAATAATAAAATAAGTACTTCAACATTAGTATTTGGCCTTAATTGAATTTGAATTTTTACTTTGAGCATGTATGTGCATTACTTGTGACTGGTTATTTGAGTTACCCAGTACTCAACTTGGTTGTAATATATATTGATTATTGTCTTGTTATACAACGGTTTATCATGTTCTTTGTAAGTTTATTTAAATACATAAAAAGTATCTTGTTGTTGATCTTTTGAAGTCTCATTCCAAACGAAATGTTTCTAGACTTGACATAACTTTCATTTAGTCAAAACCATTATCAATAAATTAGTACAATTACTTTGTAATCGGTATAACTATAAATTAAAATTATCGTTCTAAATACTTTTTATCTATACAAGAACAGGATAAAGACATGACTAAAGTATTGCATAAATGCCTAAAATTATATACTCAACTTTACCTGAGTTTGGAACCATGCTTCACCAGCAGATCAACGATTTTTTTCCGCTTTTTCACGTCCGTTAAGATCCCCATTTTTTTCAGCTCTCAAAAAATATTTTACATACATGCGGGGCTAAACCATAACTCGTTCCAGGGAATAGCTCCCTTTTACTCGACCGCTAACTTAAAAATAGGAAGAACCCTGGAAATGAAATCTCTGCGCTTGCGCAATACATGAGAGTTATATAATGCGGAGGATTCTGGGAAGCAGTTGCAAGGCCAAAATGGCGTTCAGAAATGTGACGAGGCTGAGGACATTTTCCAATAGTCTGCGACATTTATGCAAGGTATTGTTAAAGTGTATTTGTAATTTTGTATAAACTGCAATGCGTTTCTCCGATATTGACAGTTTTTACTTTAAAAATTTTTCTCAGCCAAGCTTGGCGCCCGGGTCAATAAAAGGACAAATTATACGTTGCCGGCCGGTTCGATTTGATTCTTGTGTGTTTGTAGTTCACTTGCTGTGATTAACGATTAAACTTCCTGTCAGGCTAAAATGTGTTAGTAGGAACGAGCACGGGTGTTGAAGTCTGTTAACCGATCTCAGAAAGAGAGTTAAACAGCTGTATAATTATTTTCACAATATTTTGTACACCGGTAGTTGGAGTTTTTAAATCTTGTGCACATTAGTGTATTGCCTTTAAAAAATTGTGACATATGTTTATTGAATCATCCTCGTCAATATCAAAAAATGAATAAGATTCGGGCATCTGCTTTGAAGTTTAAAACTTTTTTGGTATTTACTGTACAATACATAAATTAGCTTACATTTTCGATCACTTTGATCATCATAGCCTGATGATGATCAAAAACTTTAGCTGATTTTGTAAACACCAAAAACTTTTAAACATCTTAATATGTACCAGTATTTTATTCATACTGTATGTTTATTGCGTTTGGTGAAGAATTTTCCTTCTCACAAGATCAAAATTACTAAAAAAATTGTTGCACTCAAGAGTAACAGGTTCAGCTTTTTACTCCCTCACAAAGCATCAAGACCCTGGGGGGTGGGGGGGGAGTATTCCCTATATTGGGGTTAAAATACTAGTCAGTTTGGTATCTTTTTGGGGTTGTTAAAGATGGTATTTCCTAAGGGTTGAAAATTTGGGGACTTGGGAAAATGTCAATTTTGAATTGGTATGTTTTGCATGGGGTCAATTTCAATCCAAGAGGTGTTTTAAGGGTGGAAGAGTTTTATGCCTCAGTATTTAGGGTAATTTGGAGACTTTTCCAACGGTCATCCCTACCCTTTCAACCCCAGTATAACCAGGCTCAGCTGTTTTCTTTTGTGTGCACTAGGCTTTATGTATTTAGTTAATTATACAGTATATTTATAATAAAACATAGTCAAATACTCCACAAAATCATAAATTATGCCTTTTATGTCTTTTCCATTGTCATGAAATTGGTGCTTTTCCTTTTCACTGGCAGCATACATTTAATCATTAATTTTGCTATATTTGCAACAAGTCACAAAGGTTTTTGTCTTTTTTTAGACCCAGTCAAGAGTAATTGCAACCTCAACTGCAACAAGTTCAGGAGAACAAACAGATAGTGCAAAATATGGAGTATGTACCTTTCCTTTGTGTATTTAATGTAGAACAAGAATGTAAACTGACCTACAATTTATATCTGAAATGATAATTGTGAAAGGATCCTTGGCTGTTTGATGTTCTTGGCCTAAATCATCATCATTATCATCATTTTATTACAGTCAGAAGTTTTTCCATTTTTTAAGGGGTCTCCGACTCTCCCTCCATGACCTGGCGTAACTCGATCACTTGCATCCTCAAAGCTCAGACCAACCCTGTGACATTCTCTTTCCATCACTCTTCTCTAACTTATTTTCGGCCTTCCTCTTTCTCTTCTACCTTCAATATTGAAATTCCATGCCTGTTTCACACACTCGTCATCACCCTTTCTCTGTACATGACCCAACCATCTCAAACTTCCTTGTCTAAAAACTTCAATAATTGTCTCCTTCAGTTGCAATCTTTCCGTCAACTCTCTTGTGTTCATTCTATCAGCCAACTTCACACCGCACACCTTCACACCACACAATTATGACTTTTGTTAAGTCTGTGTCCATAACAATGACTCATATTTTAAAGCTCGGTAGATATACTATATCTAAGGTCGGTAAGTTAGTTTAATCGATTTCACAGTTTGAATATCCCATTTTGAAATGTGACATGTTTTAGTTGCAGTGCAATACCCCCCCCCCGGTCATTTCTATTGTTATCACTGAAAGTGTAGACTGGCACTACAATCAAAACATGTCAAAATGAGAGCAAACAGGAAATTCAAGCTATGAAAACTTTCAAAATAAATTGCTTGGCCATGGATATAATTGTATACAAAGAATTATCAAATTTGATTTGATGTGAGACTAAGAAGATCCCTTTAATAATCTGGTTCTTTTTTAAAATTCTCTTTGTCAGAGCTGGCTGGCTTTTGGTGCTTTAGCTGCAGGAGGCTTGGCAACAGGATATGCTCTCCAACTAGAGACTCATGCAGAGGAGATAATAGATTTACATCCTCCTCACTTCCCCTGGTCTCACAAGGGGTCTTTCAGCTCACTTGACCATGCCAGGTATTGCAAGTATTATTTATGTAGCTTGTACAAGTTGGAGGCGCTGTAGACATCATCTAGGGATGACTGTGTGTGTGATGTGTAATCCTTTAGTTATGAGTAGGCCTGATTCCCCTACCTCCACCTCAAACCCATTCAGTTGTGTTCAAGAGCAACACATACATTTCTGCTGAGTCACTTTATCAAGCATAAATTATGAGTACCAGCATCTGCTGTACATATAGTAGGTAAAAAAAAGAACCTGCATAAGGAATGATAAATGTTTCTAAAAGTTAAATTACTATAATGGTTACTGTGAGGAATGAATATCCCATCCACTGTTTTTTCTAAACTTGTATTTAACTACTAAGAAAAATAGAAGTACAGTGCCAGCCGTGCAGTGCAATAAAATGTGTAACACTGATGGAACATTGCTGTATTGGCTCATAACTTGGAATTTCACAGAAACTGTTTGAATGAAGGGCCTACAGTAGAGCAAAAACTTTGTAAGTTACTTAGTATGAAACACTTAATTCTCCCAATGGTTATAAAGAGATAATAGGGAGAATGAAGGCACTCATTCAAGGTACCAGAGCTCTCAACTTTTCAAATTTGCAAAGAGTGAGATACTTCCGGGAGTGACCTTGAAGTTCTAGGGGGGTCCGGGGCATGTTCCCCAAGAAAATTTTTGAAATTTGCACTTCTCAAATTGCTGGAAATGCACCAATTTCTTTAAAGACGCAAATTTAGGGAACCTATTAGGGCACTCAGAAAGGCAGTTTTCTAAAATGAAACTTGGAAATAAGTGGCATATTTATACTCCTATGTACTTCTGAAAGCTCAAAAGTAGAGTTATCTACCAGAAAAATGAAGATGCGTGAGAATTATTCATGTCAGCATGAGAGCATGAGATTGCATTGAAATGCATTCACGAGAGTTGAGAGCTCTGAGGTACTGTACTTGAGCTGGATTTGCTTGGTTTCATTTCTTTTCGATTTCTTTTGTGCTTTTTTTACTTAATAAAACAAAGTTTACAGTTGTGTTTATGAGTAATACAACAAGGGAGCTTTGAGTGATTTGGAAGAAAATTTATGCTTTTAAAATGAAGCATACACATTAGTATGAAGTAATCAAGTCAAGAGTCTTGAAGTTTTGTTTAAATCCCATCTGTTGCAGCATTCGACGAGGTTACAGGGTTTATAAAGAGGTATGTGCAGCCTGTCACAGTATGAATCAGCTGGCGTTCAGGCATCTCGTTGGTGTTTGCTTCACTGAAGAGGAAGTCAAGGAAATCGCTTCAGAGGTTCGTGTAGCCTTTAAGTTGTCAAGTGGTTTCCTTTTAAATAAAGTCTTTTTGTTGTTGCTGTTATAATAATAATAATAATCATAAATCTTCACTTTTATTGTAAGTTACAGAACTGTCAGAATTACCACAGCTTTGTTTCTGTACTTTGAGCCCTAATAGTTTCTAATTTGACAAAAAGTTGCCTTGGTTTTTGGAGAGTCCTAAAGCTTTACCTCCCAGATGTGTTTCACTATGATTGTTGTTTGATTTCAATGTTCATATCATTTCAGTCTTAAATCCTTTCTTGCGAATTTGGATAGAAATGGTATATTTGGTTGATTAAGACGACAGTGGCAAAATTATCAAGTTGCTCTAGCAGAATCAGTGTTGTGGCAGATTCCTTTGGTATTATTTTTGTTCTTTCTCTAGTATCAAGTTCAAGATGGACCTGATGACGAAGGGAACATGTTTGAAAGGCCAGGAAAGGTATGTTCTTTGTGAAAAAGAATAATACGTAGGAAGTATCTATTGGTTAATGATTTCAATTTATTTTACTTACATTTTAGCATGATTTGAAAATATTTCATCATCTCATTTTGCTTTCTATCTTATTACCCCAATAGCCATCAGATTATTTCCCAAACCCATATGCAAATGAGGAAGCAGCTCGAGCAGCCAACGGCGGTGAGTAATACTAAATAGGCAATTGTTCTTGAAAGTTAAAGTAATTACTAGTACCAGGGTTTGTATGAGTCCTGGAAAACCCTGGAAAATTTTTGAAGCCCTGGAAACCCCTGGAAAAGCCCTGGAAATTTTTCATTAAGCCCTGAAAAATTTCATAGAATCTTGAAAAAACTAGATTTCCAAAATGATGCATTTTTTTTGCGTTTCAAGTAACAACTAAGACTTAAAACTTAATTTTTGCATGTCATTGTTAAATACAAATTTTCATTACATTAATTGTTAAAACACTGCTTAAACAGGTGATTTTGAATGTTAACATTTTCATTCATTCTGGGTTTAAAACTTTAGTCCTGGAATTCCCTGGAAAACACAAAGATATAGCTCTGGAAAACCCTGGATTTTTTAAGTTCTGAAGGTGTACGAACCCTGTAGTAATTATTTAGGAGTTGTAATATAGGGAATGTGTTTTAGATTTTACACATAGATGAATTAGTTTTTGCGGACAATGACTTCAAATATGCATTCTCCTTTGTTAAATGCAGTTACAGTTGTGCTCTTATAAAAATCTAAACAAGAAATTGACATACAATGAGTAACTTCAGATTAGAACTCCCATACATAAGAAAGGAAATCAGAGGGACTACAAATGCAAAATTTGTAAGAAATATATAATTTAAGAGTAACACCTGGTTAATGGTTTTGTACAAGTAAAGTACCAGCAGTTAGTAGAACATTGTAACTGCATACTGACTGACAGTGCATGACTCCTTACTTCTAGTAGTTTAAGTAGTAAATCCCATGCTTCACCATCTTAATATTCCAAGTATTCTTGTGTTTACAGGTGCTTATCCCCCTGACCTGAGTCTAATTACTTCTGCTAGACATGGCGGTGAAGTAAGTCCCAAAAATACGATTTTATTGTGACAGCTGAATGTTGTACCTTAAAAACTAGATAAAAGAATATTGTAAAACTGTTTTGCTCCACTGCTTTAGAGAAAGTAGTATAATTGAATTTAAACAACATTTCTTGAAATATTATTTCTGTTGTTTCACAAATCAAGAGAAGGTTGTTGATAAAGTTTATGATTGTTTAAAAGATAAAAGTTTGCTTGTTAAGAGTTGCACCAGGATTGCACTGTTGAAATTTTATCAATCCAAACCCATTCAAAGGCAAGGACTGATCCAGAAATTTTGAAACTCCCTCAAAAACATAACTACAGTATCCATGAACGGCATCAGGGGGTTGCTATAAAGCACTTTGTTAAACAAAAACTTTAATCAAAACTCTGCCTAATTTGATTCTGAAAGATCAATGTTTGTCTAAACTGAGCTAAGGAAAAAGAGTACATAGCTACATAGTCAAATCATTGAAGAATGGATGGCAACCAGAAATAACTACAGTAGTGCTGCCGAGAAGGAGGGGGGGGGGGGCTCCCCTAAATTTGCCAGTGAAAAGAAGTGTATTTCAGTCATCAACCAAGTGTTTTGTGTCAAGCCCTCTGGTGGTATCAGATAATATAAGCAGCTGACTGTTGATTGGTTGAGAAGAATCATTCAAAGTTCCTAGATTTGTGGGTTCTCTGTGGAATTAAAATGATTAAGGAGGGCTTCATAGGTGTTACAGACTCACTTCCTCACTCACATCACAGCAGACACAATAGCCCTAAAAATATTTAGAATACTTTTGTAATCTTATTATTCTCCTAAACCATTTTGGATACCATAATTTCTGGACTACAACACATGGGTTATCTTTTATTTTACCTTGTATTGGAGGTGTAGATACTAATCTACCGGTGCTGGTTACCTGTTAGATGCTGAAGTTGATCTGACTACAATTATAAAATTTAGGTTCTGCTAGATTTTAGGGTATCTGCACATTGTTTAATCCAGTTTAATCTACCTGAAAACAAATGAAAAGTGTTGTCAACATCATCAAGGGTGTGGATTATATGTTGGTGGGGCTTATCTGTTGACTTTTGTTTCCCTTCTTTTCTCTTGTTATCCACGATGAGGATTATATTCCAGAAAATACAGTATGTAATTTAAAAGAGCTTTTTCCTAAATGTATATTTGACCTGTTTAATCTTCAACTTGTTTTAGGACTATGTGTTTTCCATCCTGACCGGCTACTATGATGCCCCTGCTGGGGTTGAGCTGAGGGACGATCTCTACTACAACGTGTACTTTCCGGGGCAGGCTATTGCAATGGCCCAGGCTTTGTACACAGACATCATTGAGTATGAAGATGGCACACCAGCCACTGTCAGTCAACTAGCTAAAGATGTGTGTACATTTCTCAAATGGGCGGCTGAGCCAGAGCATGATGATCGCAAAAGAATGGGCATGAAGGTAAGGGGCAAGAGTTTGGTGTGTAACAATTACAAGGGATACCTCTTAAAGACAGACACCATTGGGACCCACGTCAACTGTCTTTCTCAGAGGTGTCTGTCTAGTTATAGAGTCAAGGCGTAATATGACACAAGTACCGTACATAACTGTCAGCCAGCCAGACTACATTATCAATAAATACTTGTTTGTTGTTGTTGTTTAAATAACAATAGAGAAAACACAACAAAATTATTGATTCATTACTGGCTGTCTTGATGTGGTTTCATGCAAAACATGTACATGTTTTGTACAATTTTTGTAAAGACTCTAGGTTGTTTTTTTTTAAGTTTTAAATCTTATTAAATCTGGACTAATGTGGATATCTTCAATTTTTTATCTTATCTGGTAAAATGAGAGTTACAAAGAGGATTTGTTCTTATTTGTTCTTATGTTTAATCTTAAAAAAAATCAAAATGGCCAAGGATGGCTTTGAAACAATAATAATGATAATATTTGTAACAATTATAATTGATCGTACCAAAGTTAACTAGATGCCTGTGATGGCTTTTACTTGGGCTATGCTTAACCCTATCTTACACAGCTTTTTGAGGTTGTTTCTACACGGGGGGGAGGGGGGGGGCACAAAGTGCCCGCGGCCTATAACTTTGTCCCATTTTAACTAATGACAACGAAACTTGGCACAAATATAGTTTGTT
>JAOBAT010134829.1:0-12069 GCA_026413305.1 Hydrozoanthus tunicans | reverse complement strand
ATCTGCTGATCTAGCCAAGGTCATCCAATGGTTAAATAGTAACTACTTACATCTAAATTACAGCAAAACAAAAATAAGCTTACCGGTACACATCAAAGCCTAAGATTGGTCACTAGTTTTAACGTCCGTGCACAAGATAAAATCTTAGAAAGGGTTTATAAATTTAAGTATCTTGGTGTCTTCATGCTTACTACTATACTTCTGAGAAAAAGCGGCTGTTCAACAATGGGGAAACATTGTTCTGTTTTTGGATGTAGTGCTAATTCAGACAAAGGAGCAACAGTAAATAATTTTCCACGAGATCCAAAAATTAGAAAGCTTTGGGTAAAGTTTGTTGAAAACACGCGGGTAGATTGGGTACCTAGGAAGTACGATTGTATTTACTCCCGTCATTTTATAGAAGATTACGTCGACAGCCCCATCAGAGCTGCACTTGGATTCGCCTCAAAGTAAGATGACTGAACTTTGGCTTTGTGAAAATTTGGGTTTTTTTTTTTTACGCCACTTTATTTCTAAACACTCAGAAAACCAAAGTTAAAACCTGATGCTGTTCCTTCCCTCAACCATAAACATCTTGAAAAACTCGAGCAATCCCCTTCAGTACCAAATTTATCACCATGTCAACAGAAAATCAGATCTGCTTTTAAAAAGCGAGAACGTCAACGGGTAAGTTTGAAATGTTTCTTTGTTTTTCTTTCGCTAAAAACAAATTTAAAATTGATCTGTGTCAACTCGTTTTAATTTATAATTATAGGTTCTTGATGTAGCGTGCCCAACTGGTACGGCCCCGACTTTACAACAGGAGGAAAAGGAGAAAACATCAAGCAATGATGAACAGCTCCAGGAAACTGTCGATTTTAACAGAGACTCCTTGACGGCGGATTCTACCAATCCTACAATAAGGGATGTTAAAATTCAGAATTATTATCCCGTCAGAAGCAAAGGTTTGTTATTTTTGAAACTACGCTTCGGTGTAATTGCGAAATGTCAATGTCAATGATCGCATGAACTTTTAACTACAAGTCACAATATACTACGAAAAACTCTTATTTATTACTATAACAACTAAGTTGTTTCTGGAATAACTTAAAGTTACAACCTAATAAGCTTTTGCAATTTATTCGCGATCTGCAAATGTTCATTTACCAACAGTGTACACTACTGATTACATTTCGATTTGCACGTGCACAGGTCTCCAGTTTCCACCAACATGCAAGTTGTACGTCGATGTCGGCATTCAGTGCGAATTGCTTGTTCGTGCCGGACCGTGAAGACGCAGAGGATGCGGCTAACGAAGTTCATGAAAGTGACGACGAGTTAGCTATTTATATTATTTGCCTTCATGCTGCGACACGTTCTTACATACGATAGTTATCACAATTGACATGAAATAACATTCAAAAATGTTATCACAGCAAATAAAAACTTTTGTTTTTTAGGACCTTATCTTTTTTTAACGGGTTAAAAACTCGAAAAAACTCTCTTTTCAGTTAACACAGATCTCTGTTGTTCCGCATGCATTGCGAAAATTACATCCAATTAATCAAGCACTGGGAAAACCCCTTAATCCTTGAAACATAGTTTTACTGAAAACTCGACGTTCTTAATCTTTTCTCTTAAGGATCAATGTGAAGGTATATTCCCAAACTCTTTTCTTTACACTCAGGTTGTTTGATGCTACGTACTGCCCTGAAACTACCGAGCGCAAATTCGTCATATTTGAAAGCGCTCTGATGCAGCTGTTCATGATCTGTGTCGCATGCCATAATGTGGGTGTAAAAGCCACAGTAAGTGCCGTTGTTGGAACTTTGGTCACAATCGAGCAGTCATGCAAATCTCGTGGTAGTGTTTGGAAATGGGCCAGTCAACCGTACCTTGGCGGTATTGCAGCATACAATACAGTATCCTAAAGCAAAGGGCGGTGGATACACAGTGAGGAAACTAACAAAAAGTTGTACTTATGGCAAGTATATGAAACAAAAATTGGTATTGTTGTGTCTATAATAATCTAATATCTGATTTGTTATAACTTTACACTCATGCACTAATGTAAGCTGAAAATCATTTTGCCTTTTTACTAATAAAACAATTTTTATATTTTCTTTTTCTTCAGGCTATGCCAATGAACTATTTGATAACCTATATGATGTTGTTGGTGAAGATGATGGTGAAGAATCTGACAAAGAAACAGTACCACCTCCACTATGCAGCCGATTTACAAGAACAAACAAGGCAGCTGCTGTACTTGAACATTATTCACGATTTGCCAATTCTTAATATTTTTCTGCAATCTTAGAAACTATACTTATAAAAAATATTATTATTCAAAAATAAATTCAGAGTTTCTTCAGAGTTATATCAGCACAAAGACATCACTACAAATAGTTTAAACAAGTTGTACCACTGTTAATGTAGTACTTTTTTGATGACTGAACATTGGGCAGCTTAAATCACTCAGACATCACATGAAAACCCAGTGAACACCATGGTCACTCAAGGTCTGGAGGGGGGAAGTGGGCCCGGATACAAGAAACAGCACATAAGGGAAGGACAACTCTCACATGTCTCATTAAGAACCCCCAGCACCATCTTGCTAGTTGTCTATACGACAAATTTCTGTTTCTTTTATGCTCAGGACCCTCATATGATTTGTCATATTGTTTATACTGAAACCAAGCAGTTTGTAAGACCCATTTGTTCAAGCAAACTGCTGAAAATCCTGGGTGGTGAACTACACATGTTGGGGGACTTTCGCTTTCCCCAGATACTAAAACCTCCAAATTTTTTTTTCATAACTTCAGGAATTTCTGAACAGCAGACACATTCATAATTCTTCTCCAGTATTTTGCAGTTATCGCAAGTGCACCTACAGAAAAAACCGCACCGAGACATAAAAGATTTTTTCTCATATTTTCGCATATTTTCAAGGCCCCAGAGTTAGATTACAACAATTTTCACTGCAAATCGCAAACATTAAAAGTATAAATACTGGAACAATGTGACATTTAGCCATATGGCCACTCGGGTTGACGATAGAATTAAACTAGAATAAATACAACTGACAGAGGAAATTATTCACTGTGAGAGTGAAGTTTATTCTCTGGCTTTTGTGTTATAAAATTTGGGAATGTCAACTACGAAACTCTTCTCAATGCGAGAGCAGATACGTAATTTTTCTTTCGGTGTTAAACAAAAATTGTCAAAACCCTAAACGGGATAAAAAAATATATCGTACCATTCTAGATTTGCACTTCGGTTGTTTGCATCAGGTTGTTCCTGGCCTTGTATCGAATACTGCATGTTCTTCACCAGAGCTAGAGCGTCGACTCGAACTGATATGGCTGAACGACACTCGAGTCAGTAACCACAGTTCCTTCAAAGTGTTCTTTATCAATACTTTCAATTTCACTCACCAAACTACTACTAGTTGATTTGGAAAGGTATTCAATGTCGGAATCCATGAGAAAAATGAAGTAAAGAGGCGAAAGATGCACACAATCCAACATAGAAAGCATAAACACACACTCGAGCAAAATTTCAATTGCGCAACTACACTTGCAACGTCATGTCTGAGTGGGGAAATGGTGAGAGTAATTTTCAAAATGAAAAAATGCTCTGAACGACTCTTAAGTCCACCCAAGGTCTTCGAAAAGTTGGTTACCATACAGATTACAGCTTTCTGAGAGAAAGAGTCTACACTCAAAGATACATTATCCGGCTTTCGTAAAGGCCGATTTACATGGTGCAACTCTTGCCTGCAACTTTTCTTGGGTTGCAACCACGTGACCAGAATTCATTACGTCACGTAGCGACGCCATGTTGGATGATAAACACAACCACAGTTAACAATAGAAACATGGCGTCTCAAGCAAGCGAAGGTAAATTTTCACAGTATTTATCGAGTTTAGAAGCTTCTGCAAAGGCTAGATACAAAGAAAAAGTATGTTTATGCGGTTTCGATCCATACGTGCTAAAATCTTCCGAGTTTACAGAAGATTTCCCGTCGTTACCGGACATTCAATATCCAGATATCGTAAACTACCTCATGCTCCAAACATCATGGCTTAGCAACAGTCAAATGAAGGCCTACAAAAGTCTGGAAGCGTATAACTTCTTTGTATCAGGCCGGGTTAGCGCACTACAGACTAAAGAAACCTCAGATCAACGAGTTGTTGTTTTTGCAAGGGTAAGTTTTAGTCTGTCGTTGATTGAAAATATGTTATGTTATTAAAGCAGTTTAGTTGACAACCGAAGCGAAGGCTTCTCACATCTGAAACATGGACGTCTATCAAGATGTTGAAACTTAATTTTCAACCAGCTAAGCTGAACTTCTTCTCAGGCTTTGTTTGAGAAATATGCTGTGTTATAGCTGGATATGAACTCTTTAGTTGAGATTTAAACTTAGGTCGAATAATCCACTTAAACATAACTTAACTTTATTGCATCATGACTCTGTTTTAGGTGAACCATTCGCAAAGATTAAGAGAGCCACCTCTCAAGACATGGATTCTGGCAGATAAGTCAGGTGATGTTATACTTGGACATTGTACATGCATAGCTGGCCTTGGTGAAGCCTGTTCACATGTAGGAGCTGTGCTGTTCGCATGTGAAACAGCTGTGAAGATGAAAAACTCTGTAACATGCACTCAAGAACTAAATAAATGGCTCCCATCTCATGTTTAAAAAGTACCATATCTGGAAGTAAGGGATGTTGATTTTACATCAGCAAAGAAGCGCTACCGAGATCTAGAGAATAAGGAAAACAGATCACCAGCAGCAAAAAGAAAACAAGCAACTGTACCAACGGCAGCAGAAAGAGCTGACTTCTTCAAAGCCCTATCGCAAGGAAAAGTTAAGTCAGCAGTTCTGTCAGTTGTATCACCTTATAATAAGGAATTCAAGCCGAAAGAAGTACAGATTTCAAGTATTAAAAACCACTTTAACGAAAATTGTATTGAAATGGACTATGAACAGCTACTAGATGTCTGTAAAGACACTATTATCACTGTAACTGAAAGAGAAAGTTCAGTTATTGAGCAAACTACCAGAAAGCAAAGTGCGTCCAAGGTCTGGTTTGAGCAGAGAAGTGGTCGGATCACAGCTTCAAAACTAAAAGCTGTATGTCACACAAATCCGGATAAGCCATCCAAGAGTCTCGTGAAATCAATCTGCTATCCTGAAGCACATCAATTTAGTACAGCTGCTACGAAATGGGGCTGTGATCATGAAAATACTGCTAGGCAAGCATATGGAAATGAACTGCAAAATGTTCATGAAAACTTTGTCATCAGTGATAGTGGCTTGAACATAAATACAAAACGGCCTTTTATGGATGCATCCCCAAATGGATATGTGAGCTGTGACTGTTGCGGAAAGGGAGTGTGCGAAATTAAGTGTCCATTCACTTCTAAGGACCAGCTACTAGCTGATGCTGCCAAGCAAAAAAACTTTTGCTTAGTTGATCAAGATGGCTCTTTAACTCTAAACAAGTGCCATGTCTACTACTACCAAGTACAGGCACAGATTTTCATTTGTAATGTTGACTACTGTGACTTTGTTGTTTGAACACAAGAGGATATGCATGTGGAGAGAATACAACCTGATCTTACATTTTGGGAAGATTCACTAGATAGAGCAACAAAACTGTTTCAGTTAGCTATTCTTCCTGAAATTGTTGGGAAACGGTTTACAAGACCAGTCCTTCTTGGTACCAGCAGTGTTGAAGAGGAGATTGAGTCAGATTAGGAGGGACCATGGTGTTATTGTCAACAACGCGCCCGCAACATATTTTAACCGCCATTAACACGCGTACAACTTTTCAAACTGCAACACAAAAAAATCGTGTGCAACTCTCTCGGTCCGCCAAATGGGAGACTGGTGGAAGCAACAAAGAAAATGGCGGACTACCGTCTGCGTCGAAAAAATCGTAGGCGTCGTGTCAAACCTTTTTGGGTAAAGGAATGGTTAAGAAGAAGAATAAATCGGCGGTTTTACAGAACAATTTTGCAAGATCTAAGACTAGAAGATAAGGAAAATTACCGGCGCTATCTTCGCATGAACACGACAACGTTTGAGGTTAGTCAGAAATTGAAACATTGGTGTAGCTGTTAGAAATATTTGCTTCATGACATGCAAACAATAAAAGCATTTCTAATTAGGTTTCTATTTGACAGGAACTTTTAGAAAAAGTGACACCTCTTATAGAGTGGAAAACCGCGTTCTTCAAGATGATTTAGATAGTGATTTTGAAGTCGATTCGGGCTCCCAAATCGGAGAATTGTCATCAGAAGAAGAAGACTTGATCGACCAAGGAATTGACCTTGATGTTGACAAAGAACAACAAAGGTCTGGCATGGACGACTTTGAATGTTTTCCGACCACACAGATCATTTTATGCAATCATAAAAAGATATAAAGTAATAAGCAGTTTTTTATCAGCGTGAAATTGCGAACAAATTTAGCTATTCATTCACGATGTGATCAGAATCAATTCGTTGTAAATTTTATGCGTGACTTTATCACAAAACACAGAATCAATCGTAGAAATAAAACATCGAAATTTTTACTGATCGTTATGACAATAACATATTTTTGTTTTAAATACTTTTGCTTCTGAAATCTTTTTGGAAATTTCATTTTATAGATGTGCTAGTACTGTATTTATTTTAAATTTAGTGGTGTTCGATAAGTGCGTAATATAAAGTTCAATTGCGTAGTGTTGACAGCGCATAATTTATGCAGGGGAAAAAATAGAATTTTGTTTGATAATTCATTATTATATTTACTGGATACTGTTTGTGTTGACCTGGCTGGCAGTAAAAAAGCCAAGGACGTTGAGCCTGAATTCCACTCCAGTACCAGTAATTCTCAGCCCAAGCCCACCACTCAAAGGCAAAGGTCCAGGAGGCAAGCACCCAGAAAAAGAGTTCGACCCTTACAGCCAACAAGTTCATCTGAAAATGAGGAAGAACCCACTGGTGTAAAAAGCTGGAACTCTACAGAAAAGCCAGACAGTGAGCCAGAACATCGTCGGTTTACTCCATAACGTCAGCCTGGGTTTCAGCTGTCCCCTGTAAAAGGAAATAACTGGAGCCCAGTTGAGCTATTCAAATTGTTTTTCCCCCGTGATAGTGTCCAAACTATTGATACCAACACGACGTCTCTGAGAGCAAAAAGGCATTACATGAAATTGCCTTCCCTCACTGTACATGAACTATACACAATCAAAGGCATTGTAATTTTGATGGGCCTTGTGTCAGTGCCAACACTGACAGAATATTGGAAAAATGATGTTTTTTTGGTCAAGATTTTGTAAAAAGTTCTGGCATGACCCAAACAAGATTCTTGAACATACTGGCTGCCCTTCATCTATGTGATTTTGAGAAGGACAAAGAAAATGAAGCTAAAAAGAAACAGGGACAGCCATATAACCCATTATTCAAGCTCAAGCCACTAGTTGACGAGTTTGAAATTGCTTGTGCAGCTTACTTTGTGCCAGATCAAGCCGTTTCAATAGATGAAAGGTTGGTTGCTTTCAAAGGCCGTGTTGGCATGAAACAAAATATCAAAGACAAACCCACAAAGTGGGGATTTAAATTGTGGGTGTTAGCAGATGCTGCAAACGGCTTTACCTACAAATTTCAAGCGACTAACAAAAACCATACATGGCCTTGGTTATGATGTTGTAATGGAACTCATAAAAGATTTTTTTAACCAAGGTTACCATCTCTATTGTGATAATTTTTACTCCTCCCCAAAAATGTTCAAAGATTTGTTATCCCTGGGCTGTTTCTGCACTGGTACAGTGAGGGAAAATAGAATTGGTTTCCCTAAGGGCTTTCTCAATGCCCTTCCAAAAAGTGCAGAACGAGGTACCTCGCGATGGTTTTGGGAGGACAACCTCGTTTTCGTTAAGTGGAAGGACACAAAAGAGGTGACTGTTACGTGTACTTTTTCAAAAGCAACTGGTAATGATATAGTGCAGAGGAAGAAAAAGGAAAAAGGTGTCTGTGTGACATACAATGTGAACATACCCCCACCTTTGAAGGACTACAACAAAAGGATGGGTGGCGTTGATCTTTCTGATCAGCTGTTGCAATACTATCAGGTGCTTCCAAAAACAAGGAAGTGGTGGATAATCTTGTTTTTTCACCTGATCGATATAGCTGTTGTGAACAGTTTTATAATTTACAAGGCCACAGGGGAATCTACAAGCCAGAAGGATTTCAGACAGCAATTGGCCAGAAGTCTTGTAGGCTGCAATCCAACCTCACATTCAAAAGTTGGTCGACCTCCTCGATCCTCAGTCAGAGTAGACCACTGCCCAGTTGCAATTGCAACTGAGTTTCAGCCTGGCTCTAGGTCAACTGCTGATAGGAAATACTGTTCTATCTATCTAGGGTGACAAAACAAAAAAATCAGCATTTAGGTGCAACAAGTGCATGGTGCCACTTTGTGTGCAGCCAGACCGTAACTGTTTTTTGGAGTTTCACAGTCCACAGTGTGATGGATTGAGGGAGAAATCCAGAATTTTTATCTCTGAATACCAGAAATAAGATGAAAGGTTTTGGAACTGGAACACAAATCAAGAATATATACACTGGTCAAATCTAGCTAGTTTGATTGTGTTGCCGTATGACACAGAGCTACAACTTTAGATAATACAACTTATTTTTTTATGATCAAAAAGGGTAAAATAATTAGTTTTCTGGATATGTAAACTGTAAGACTGTTAAATTTTGTGACCATTCTAAAGTTTTTAACGGTTTTGACTATTTCTGGGCCATGTAAAAGAAAAAATGTGAAATATCAATAATTTGCAGAAAATTTGCATAAATTATGTGTGTGAATAAATTGAGTTTTTGCTGTCAAAAAAAGTTCAGAAGTTCATTTTTTCCGACATTAAGGTCATACAGTTGAACTTTATTTCTTACTAGAAAAAAGTCTTCCACCATTTAAAGATGAGATTATATGCAATGAAATAATTGTTTTTGTTGCATTAATATATGCATAATTATGTGGCTTTTGTTGAAATTATGTAAATGTAGTTCAATTATGCAAAACAAAATTAGTGTCAGTTTAAAGAAAATTTTGTAAGCTCAATAAATATATATAGTTTTGTATGTTTTCCATAACATTGGGCTGCTCTACACTCATTTAAGTGACATAGGTTCAAAATGGCCAAAAACAAAATAAATGATAAAGGGTTAATAAAGAGTAGAGTTGTACTTTTGTTATGGTAATTTTGATATAAACACACGCGTATTTTGATATCAAAACACGGCGTGCCTTCATCAAGGTATTCATCGGGTATCAAAACTTATCCACCTGACCAAAATACGTATCAGCTATTGGCTGTTGGTGTCATGAATAATTAATGAGTTTGAGAACAAATAGTCATCAACAGTGATGAAGCTTGGATATACAGGCTTCTACTGTTAGTAGGGCAGAAACAGCAAGATAGTTTAGGGAGCGGAAATTTCGACTTACTTCCTCGAACTTTGGCAAATCACTATTGAGAAAAGCTGATCCATCTGAGCCATTCTTGAAGAATATTTTTCAATCAAGAGATCTGTCAAATGTTGCATCAATCATCCATGGAAAGAAAAATGAAAATATAGTGAGATGCCTTATTTCAGAAAAATACAGAAGCACCAACACAGAAACTTCACTGTTTACGACCTCGGCCTTGTAGTGAACCCTTGCCTTCCATACCTTGGGGCAACTCCTGATGAAAAGGTGCTTGATCCAACTGCTACTAACCATTTTGGATTGCATAAAACCAAGTGCCCTTACTTATGGAGAAATGAGACCACAGATGTGGCTTCCACTGACCCCAACTTCCCAAACTCTTAAAACTGAATGGAACTGAAAAGTTTCCTTCAATCAGGAAAAAAACTCTAGCATTTAATGTAGCTTGTACAGACTAACTTCAAAAATGGAATAGCAGGTCCCACAACAGATCAATACCAATGGTTTCTCATTAAACAAGCAAGAAGTTGTGTAATTGTTTTTGATAATAGTTTAGTAGCTCATTACGTTATCAAAACAGATGTAACATTAAAAAATCTTGAAATAAAAAAAATGGAAAAAGACAGGCAAGAAAAAGGCCTTATGCTTACTAATCCTGAACATAACAGTTTGAAGCGAGATGTTGAGCAAATGTTGCAGGAGAACAGTTCAGATAGTGGAAGATAATCATCACTGTTTGGCAATCTTCATTGTCAGTTTGATTTAAAGCCATCAAGGGCTGTTTATAATCGATTAAAGGAGAGCACCATTAGATAAGGAAGCAACTGCTTACAATAATAGCAAGACAGCTGCTTTAGAGTTAAGTATAAGCAGAGCTCTTTAGCCAACAGTACAGAGCAAAGAAAAGGTATTCAGAGACTTGAAAAGCAGCATGAACAATGTAAAAACAGCAAAAATCCATTTTTATGGTTTCAGAAAATTTTGGTAGAATTTTGGTGTTTGTCGGCACTGACGACGATTTCAGTTTTTCTGAGGAGGATGAAGAAGGATAGACGAAGATATTGTGAGTCATAAAAATTGCCAAAGCAAAAACTACTGAAGTCAATTTTGGCAATGAAGAAGGCCGTAAAAATGACCAGATGGGCTGCAAGAGCTATTTGAGGTCGAAATTGTGCTGTACAGTTTCAGTGGGGTTATCGCTGCTCCTTTGAACCAGACTTTCCCAAAAGTGATATTCAATTAAGTTGTATTGTATTCAATAATACATTTTACATTAATATAATATCATTTTTGAAGTTTAATTTCCATTTTTTTTTTCGGGAGTAATACTTAATTGCACTAAATGACCAATAACTATTTTTTGCTTTTTGCATTTTTTATGTGTTATTTATTCCTTTTACGATACTGAACTTGTAAATGTTTCCTTTGTTTCTTTATTATTAAGTATTTCCTTGATAATTGTAAATCAGTGGCCAGCCTCGATTAGTTACTACTATTTCCAGTTCAGTGGTGAAGTTGTAACTTGCTTCCAGAGTTCAGTCAACACTCGGGAGTTCTTGTTTACACAACCAAGTTTCAACCTGTTGATTATTTCTAGTCGTTCTTCCCAGACAAAGCATTCAAAATTGACCACTGAAGAAATAAACAGATATGCAATGCCATTTATGGATAGGACTGTAGACTTTTCTAAACACTCACATTTCTGGGCCTGGCATGACACAACTTGCTGTGAAAAAACCTTTGTTGTTTTGCAAATTGCCATGGGCATCTGTCAAAAACTTACTAGGGGCTCGGTCTAGGGGCACCTATTAGAGGAAAGACACTTTTTATGGAAGGGGAGAGGTTGTGGCATAAATAAGAAAATAGTGTTTGCTTCCATGGGGTATTGGTTAGAAGAAATGCATTCATAGCACTTTTTAAAGTATTATATTTCATGGAATGTAACTGATAACCGTCTCATGCTACACAAACCTTACCAAGAAGAAAATATCAGTTTTTAACTCAAACTCCATTAGTTCGATGGAGTGACTGTTGGCACCATGACCATATTTATTTACAGTTCACCAAAAGTAATTTAAGCCAATATGAAAAAAACACTCAACCTGTGGTGTGTTTCTGATTATACCAGTACTTTACTTATTTCTCCTAAACTAAATTGTAGCCCAGTGGCCTGCCCTTGATTAGTTTTAACTATAAGCAGGTCACTGGAATTGTAATTAACATATGTAAGTCTTCATTTTATCAACAAAACCTGAACTTGAACCTGAATCTTTTATCCAATCTAACTAAAGCACGTGGAATTACGAGTCATGTATGTGGCAAAATGGTTACAACTCAAGGTTCTGGTGCATAGATCCGTTTAGCTTTTAGAGCAACTTTGTACCTATAGGAATCTGAAAGAAAAAATTCAGCCTTTAGGAATTAGCTCATCCATAGGCAGGGTTCGAACATTAAATAAAGTGCCCCAACACAGCATGTGGGAACATCAGATGGTAAAATTTGTTAGCATTATTTAGCTCAGTTTCCACAACACAGAAAAGAATAAAAGAAAAGCTCTCATCTAGAGAAAAAAATGGCAAATACTTGCCCTGAGGAAAC
>JAOBAT010134807.1:0-12071 GCA_026413305.1 Hydrozoanthus tunicans | reverse complement strand
GGATGATTGTTCTTGTCCTTTGTTTTAAAAATAGATTTAATTTTTCGGGTTTGCCATAGTATCTTGAAAATAAAATTTAAAAATTTTACCTCGCCTTTTATATATTTTAATACCTTTGAATAGCATTTTATGTCTAAAGTTAGAGTATAGATACACCCTATATAGATAGTTAGATTATTAGTAAGGCCAAATAATAAAAAGTTGGTTAGCATCCCTGCCTGACCGTTGAAAATTGGGCTGACACAATTTTTTAAAATTTTTTACTTTAAAAACATTTTGAAAGTATTTTGCGGCTACAAGTTTGTGAGAATTAACTGATTGAATCTGATAGATACTAGTAAATTCATCTCATGTTTTCCATCTATTACTGCATAAAGACGAATTGTTGTTTGACCCCCTCAGCAATAAATGGGGTAACTGTATATTGTATTAGTATCAAAAGTTAAGACTACAAAAAAACCTACCTCCCGATCAAGAAATTTCCGACAAAAAGGAATCATGCTAAAGCATCTTTTTTTACTTGGCCTAAACTAAAGCAAGGAAGAACTGATAAAAGCTTGCAGGGCATTCCAAAAGCACATGATTGCTAAAATGATAATTACATCTTTGTTTGGTTTTCATCATCAATAATTATTGGCACCGAATCAACAGCACTATGACCTGCAAATTTTACCTTCACACAGAAATAACTTGGGTCATTGATCAAGAACAGTGATAGCCAAATCGTCGTTTAGAAAAACCGAGTTCTTTCTCATTATAACCGCATTTTGTTTCTACCGAAAACACCATTGTCAATGTATTAAGCAAAGATGATAAATTAATCCTTGTTCTACCGCATTCTAAATAAACTTGGAAAAAACTTATCATTTCCTTCAGATACGCAAAAAAGTCTTGAAAAGACTTAAGCAGCACGGTTATAAAAATCTGAAGTTCTGGTAGTTGATCTTAAAATCAATGACGTCCCATACTTGGAAAACGCTCAACTTTCAGTATGCTGTGCGTTTATTATACAAAAACACTCTTCAAACAGCTAATTACTACCGTTTATTCATACAACGAATAATGTTATGCTTAATTTAAACAATCAAAACACAAATATTCGCTTAGGCAACTCGATATAAATTGCAATGATCGATCGTTACAGTTGCTCATTCTTTCGACTTACTGACAAAAGTTTATACTGCCAAACAAAATTAACACCATGATCAACGAAAAACATTAATGTCAAACTCCTCCAATTTTTAGAAAAAGTGTCCGTATTCCCTGCTGTTTTCTGCAGTTGCCAAGAGATTTGACAATATTGTTTTCATAACAGAAGAGTCTCTTCATTATCAGCGACCGCAAAAACGAATACAAAGCCTATGTACATTTGTAAATCAAATTATCCAATGCAAATGCGAATTTATTTATCAACTTTATTTTCCTAATATCAGAATTAACCAAATATTTAGAGAGCTGCTTTTCTAAACTGCAAAAAAATAGGTCGCATGGAAGAAACCGAACGCATTTCCCGTTGCAGTAATATCATTTGCAGATATAAAGCGATAACGCGCGTGCTTAATATCACAACTCTAGAGCAAATCAAGTTGCGCTTAAAGTAAAAGGTCTAAACACAATAGAAAGAAAGGAAATAGTATTACAGAGCCATAAACTTAACACAATAATGACTGAGGAGGAAAGAAAATAAGAAAATAGCAAAGGTGTCTTGGTATAAAATTATCACGAACTGTAAAATTCTCGACTCCCGCAGTGCAACACGAAGCACGAAACTCGTAGGTCCGACCGGACTACATAAATTTACCGACACATCACAGTATGTTAAAGGTTGTGCGTTTGATCATCGAGTGGAATGATTTCGTCCTCTAGGTTACAAGTGTCAGTTATGTTTGGAGGATGTTCTGGCATTCAACGCCAAACATAGCGCGAAAAAACTTTGTTTGGTGAAATTGATGCCTCTACATTGACGCATTTTGTCAATGCGTGACCATACACCTTTACGCTCCGTCCTCAGAATTTATCCTTTTGAGTTTTGTTTACCATCTATTACAAACTATATTTCGAAATCTTGTAGAAACTAGGCCTTTTAAACCATAGTCACTTCTTAGTACCAAGATTTTTTGGTTAATGATAACAAGAGCATTAAAGGATGTGTGAAAGAAATTGACACGAAATCGGACTATTGTCGAAAAGAGACAGATTCGTTTGGACGAGCAAGGACCCGTGTAAACAACAGTGGTGCTTGTTTCCCCACTGTTGAAGTTTCTCGCAGTAGGAAATCCAGTTTCTTTAACGCTTCAGTTGACTCGGGGATAAATTTGATTCGAAATATTCCAACACAAGTCACAAGCGAGAAAAATTTAAAGGCACGCCGTGTGACAGCCACATCAAAATACACGCGAAATTAACAATACAATAAAACAATGCTGGATAAGTTTCAATTTGCAGGTTCAAGGTCCACACTTAATTCTGCTACACTTGGGATTTAAAATTGTATGCTCCGGGCTAACGAATTACAGGTCTTTGCAGGTTATTTACAAACCCATGTTGTGGTTGTGAGATAGTACAAGACTTACTGGCACTCCAACCTTCAAAACAGAAACATTGGAGCAAGCGTCACTGACCCTTGCGCGACAGTTGAATAAGAACCATTATTTCCTTCGTCTATACTTTTATCCCGAAATAAATGTTAGAACAAAAGGAAATTAGTGACAAAGAGAAATTATTTTAGCAATACAAAGGGTTGCAAGCTCGGCTGAGATTGAATTCAATGCGGCGCGTGCTCGTATGAAGAGGAGTTTTATCTGATCCAAAGCCAGCTGAATACAGAAATACTTTGAAATCAGTCACCGAAATAGTGTTCGGCTTACGGTGTGTGTATATTTTTAACGCTGTGTTGTGCAGCTGATAAAAGCGTATATCGATACCCTCGCAGGGCACGATTCTCTGTAGACTAACATGAGATCGCAGCAGCATTTAAAAATTACATGTACATTTACCAAATAAAAGTTAATAGTTTGAAGTTTAGTGGACCTTCCGCGGAACAAGTAGCCGCAACCAACTGATTAATTATAATATCGGACTAGGTCAGTTTACGGATAGTAGTTTTATATCGGACTTACCTTTCTTTGATTTTGCCCCAATCTTTAACTTTGAGGGCCATGTAATTATAGTCTCTGTTTCTTCCATGATCTTCGAAATAAGAAAGGGAAAAAATTTTAAAAGGAAGTTTGAACATGAAGTTTAACGGAGAGGGAACCTGCAAGTCGATGGCTCAACTGTGAAGACAGCCTCGAAATATCGGTTTGTTACAACTCACCTTTTGGAAAAACTCTTCCCCAGACTCACCAGTTCCATCGAGGCCAGCTACAAAAAAAGTATTGCGTTAAGGAGTTGGGATAGGAAATTTGCGAGGACTGTTATAGGACGGAATACCAGTACTGTTAATCGATCATTTAACGCACAACAAACCCTGTAACATTTGTTCCAATTTGCGACGATCTACGCGAAATCTTTCCTCAACCATGTTGGGATCTCTCTCCTCGTCGCTTCTTTCACAAGCAATGTCGCTTTCATCGTCGCAAACCTCTAGGCCTGTCGCCATTTTCATGGCCAAAAAAACTATCAAGATCTAACCGCAGAGGTTGTGTCCATGGTTGTGCTACAGCTTACAATACCTCTCCGATCGTCGGTTCGCTTGTCCCAGCATCTGTCACGTGGGGCTATTGCCTGACGTAAGAAACGCCCCATTTAGCACGAAGGTAAAATTAGATTAAGTTCACTATTAACACAAATTAACCAATCAGTTCCCGAGTAACTACACAAGCCTAGTTTTGATTGGGTTGACCTAAGGAAAACTTAACACTTCATCATTATGGTGACAGTTAACTGACAGTCAAACTTAATTTTCTTTGGCAGAGGAAACCCCATAAAAGCCCTCTCTAAGTTGTCCGTTCCTTTCGGCTTTGCCGTTCGAGTAACGAGTCAGTTCGAATTGCCGAATATCTGTTTCTTTGGTTCTCAAGTTGACAATAAAATATTAATTAGCTGTTATTCGGTTCAATGGATTCCGCTTGGTTCAGCGCCAATATTTGATCGGTTCCTGATCAGCACCTTGATGACCTATTCGTGCCTTCATTTCAAACCACTGATAGACCGAAATAATTTCGTGTCCTGTATTTCGCTGACCCAATTCACAGATATTAACTTAAACGCAGCGATCTTAAGAAGTCCTTAACGTTCTGTTGTGATAGGTGATCTAGAAATTGAACTTCTTATCATAACAACGCGCGAGTGATTTCAAAATTTTATACAAATGTTTAAACTTAAAAACAGTTATATGTACCCTTGAAATTGTCATTGATATAATCTTATCTCGCAAAATCCAAGCTGAAATTTTCAGTGCTTCAGAAATGACCATATAGATTCCAAAACTCGAGTAGATAAAATACTTAAAGACAATATAGTCGTTATAAGAACAATCTTGAAACTTATACAAAACTACAGTCTATAGGTTGCATTATATATTGCTGATGCACAAATTTCTCCCCTCGCTAATTTTTCCTCGATGCCAAAACAGTACGAATCATAATAATCGTCTGTATATAGAAGATTACTTGAATTAGGTCTTAACACAATTTCAATCAATGTTAAACTAATTGTTCTACTTACTGCGTGACTAATCTGTCTTTTCAGCTAGCTTCTTAGGAAATGTAGGTCGAGTCAAAGTCACTTGGATTTAGTAACAAGTGTGGGCACGGCGATTTCCTGTTTTAGCTCACTTTGTGAAAAACGCTCATCCAACAAACAATTTTTGTTCGGATGAAACAAGCCAACGAACCAGCAAACTGTTTGTGAAAGATCAATTGACCCAACAGACTGTTTGGCCAGCCAAGAGTAGAGGTGTTTACAAACTTACAAAAACTCATTAAAACTTAATCCAGTTTGAGTTTATCATGGGTGAAATAGTCCGCATTCCAAAGTGCTGAGTTCTGAAGAGGGTTATAATGAATAATAAATACACAGAGACACAAGTTCTTTTGCATGATCGCTCACATGAACAAAATGTTTAACACTTCGCTGGAGCGATTCGTGAAAAACAGAGACAAGCCGTGGCCTTTCATTTCAAGCGTCACAAAAAGTCATGTTCCCTTCTTTCTCGTTTCTGACCCAACTGATCTTCTCATTGTCGGCTAATGATTTCACAGAAAGTAATCAAAAAGGTATGGCGAAAGGGACAAGCGACCAGAACTGTAACATGAGGAAAGTCCATGCAGTTTATTAGTTTAACAGATTCAGTCAGTCTTAGAGAACGCGGCTGTGGGAGCGCTACCGTATAAGAATCGAAACAAATTCTCAAACGAGGGGAAGAAGTAGGTTTTCTCTATCTACTTCAAATTCATTGTCGGATTAAAAGAGTTTTAGCTATGGTGGTGTACAAGTTAGCTACAAACATACAATAGCCTAAACAAAGATTGGGGTAGAAATTGCTAAAGTTTTAGATTGTATTATGATGATCTGCCTTCCATAACCGCAAGAGTTCTTGCCGGATATAAATGAGGAAAAAAAGTTCAGAATTAGACAAACTTAGTAGAGCTTTGAGGGACTGCTTTAAAAACTTAACCCGAAGCGCTTAAAAGTCAACCTTGAATATAGGCTTTAATGACCGCAACATATGTTCCCGGAAATAAGGATTATGTGTGACAAGTAATAGTCCTTTATAAAATTTCCTTTTTAACTTAAAAACTGTTTATTGGTTGTATAATCTCGTCGAGATCCAACATCCTTTGATTTAGCTACATTTAAATAAACAAACCACTAAGGGAATCTGTAAGGCAGCGAAACCTGAAAGAACAGCCAGGTATTAACAAGAAGAAGAAAATTGAGAGGCAGCCAATCGATCCAAGCTTTCCAATATTTTAGCAAGAATATTTATTCTTCCGAACCATTTGTTCTTTTGAATTTTTTTGGGCCGGACTAGAGCTTTTCGATGGCGCTTGTGCTTCGAGACGGTGCAACAGCGACTGCGTTGAAACGCAAACGCCTTAAAATTGAATTAAAAACAAATTAAAGATTTGAATACAAATAGAACTAGAAGATACAGCAGTAAAATAGAATAGCTAAATCAAACGTAACTGATTACAGTCATTACCAGTAAATTCGCACGGTAACTGATGAAGGCGTAGGGTTGCTCAATATAGACTCTAGGAGAAAATAATTCCGGAAAAGGTTTGGGTGAATAATGAAAACAAACATGAAAATAATGATCTTTTAGATAACAGCAGAAATAATAATAATCATGAGAATGATATAGGTAATTAAATTATATCCATCTTGAAATTACTTGCAATTGCTTAAATTTGATTGGTTCCTAACATAATTTTAACATTAATCTATGAATCGCAGTCAGTGCTTGTAATCGCACTCAGTTTTGAACAGCCAATAGCAGAATCCATCGAAATATCACATGCAAATGGAAGGAAGGAAAATAAAAATGGGTATAACTAATGATAATTGAACCTCTCGCCGTGCAATTTTGGTCTGAAATTATACTTGTGATTGCTCGGTTTTGAAATCACGAGTATGATTTCCAACCAATAAAAAATTGCACTCTTCTCAGTTCCAAACTCCCGTAACACTCTCCAAATCTAAACACTTCGTTCCCCCTGGCCCTCCGCACACACATATACACACACAGTTTATAAAACTTTCATAATAGAAATAAATAGTTGTTTCTAACAAAAGGTGAAGTGCTGTGAGTTGAAGTTGCTTGTTTTCATCTGTTCTGAACTTGTAGTGGTTTACAGGCATTTCCGATGAAGGCGAGGTGTAGGTTCAACATGTTAAACGTCAATCTTTAAAATTGTTATACAAAAAAAAGTTGTTTCAATGAGAAAAACAGAATAATGATGATGACAAGAGATTTGTAACAGTGAAGAGAAAGGGCGTGTTATACCCCTTAAACTACTTTAAAAGCCAGCCATAGGGATGGATGAATTTCTCTTCAAAAGGAAGGTTTATTATTAGTCTGTCTAGGTGTGGCTGATAGTGATACAGGGCCGCGTGTGGAAGTTCCTGATTCTTAACAAGTATCAGATGGCTGACCTCTGTGTACTACAAGTTGTATTTCAAACGTTTACAAGTTATGGATGTCATCTCTGTTAGTTCCTAATTGACAGGATGCCTCCAGGGGGGAGGGGAAGGGCGGAAATTATTTTGGTAAAACGTTAACTTATCATGCCAACGCATTACATGAGTATGCTGTCGGTGTATTTATGGTGGAAACAAAAAGACAAATGTATGAACAAAAAAAATGGTTCAATAAAATTTGAACTTATTAAAACCGACCAAGCAGAAAAGCTTTTTTTTGAAAAAAGAAGCTAAAGTCTTTTTTCAGTTCTATCTTAAAAAACAGGAAAGAAAGTTTGTTGAATGATTGAACGCTGAACCTTGTCTTATAACAACAATTGTCAGCTAGTATGTGGTTTTAAATTTATTGAAAACTGAAAAACAAAACCTTTTGTGTTAAATACATCAACGTCTGGGGACAATTTAGTTTTATTTTTTTCGCTAGAGTGCCAGTGTTTCCAGACATTTATGATTAAGAATAGGAAGTTTTTTTCGTCAGCTAAGCCCCTTTGTGTCTTCATTATTTTTGATTAACTAAAAGTTGTGGTTTTCTTAGATGACAGATTTCGTACATCTCCCCAAGCAAAGAACTGATGTCGCTTCTTTTTCGAAAAATTTATCTAGTTTGTCAACGATTTGTTTTTTTCCTACGAGGCACAGATGAAGGCATTCACTGACATACTGAAAATCAATAGTGCGAAGAAACTGAGGAAAGAGCACTGAAAAGCCAAGCTAGAGGTGGAAATCGAGTCAGAACCTTCCGCTTGTACTGTAGGGGGCGTAAAACACGCTTTACCTGGCCTTGGAGTCTCGGATCGCGATTTATGCCAGGATCCATGCGTACGTGCAGATACAACTTGATTTGAAATAGCGGATGACGGACAGAAACAAGTTAAAGAGTACATAAACTGAGACCAACTGAGTACTTGAAACGACGTAAATCGGCATGGGTTCATTAACGTCTTTTTCTTCTGTTTTGGACGTCCAAAAATAAAGAAAAAAAGAAGTTGATAATGATGAGCCCTTTAAACCGGCTGCTCAATCCTGTGCGGACTCTCATTTTCTCGAATAAGAAGAGTATAGCATTGTTTCGATATTAAAAAAGCCTTGTTATATATGCGATGTGTTAGAAATCAATCAAATAGTCATTTCTAAAGTCGGTAGGTTTACTTGAGTCTATGTCGAGCTCCTTAGTTTTATGTTCTTTCTCGCTCGACTAACTATATTGTTCTTTTCAAAAGTTGTTTTGACGTCTATAAAACATATTTATATCAAAGAGTGTAAAGATGCAGTTAAAACTTTTCTGGCTATACTAAGTATTTGTCAATTGTCTAATTATGGACTAAACGATCGTTACGAATTTGACTTGACGCCGCTGTAGGTCACCGTAACGTTGCCAAAACCCTGCAATTAGAACACCGAATGCGTCCTGACTTTTGACCCAGTAAGTGAAACCCTATAACAACGTCTTCATTTATTTTGTTTGTCTTGTAGCATGAAAACTATTGGTTTTATTCATTTTAATTTTGAAAATACAAATGTCAAATTTTGCTTGTCTTGAAGATAAGAGTTTACAAATTTTTCATGTTTTGGTTATAATTCTAAAAAAATTGATTGAGTCTTCTTTTATTAAGCTTAGTGTTTTGACTTAATAGAACAGGGAAATGTTCAAGAACACAAATGTACGTGCCTGCCGGAGGCTAAGTGAGTTGCGAGAAGAAGGAGAGGCGCGGACCGACGTACGTGCACAATGGCATAAACAAGAAAACCACTAACGACCCTGGTATGCCATTTTAAACATCTTACCTACAGCAGTGGATTAAGTTAGTCCCAAAGAACTTTAATGACCCTTTGATGATGCTTTACTGTGATATTTCAACCGGTGACTTCCACGATAACTTTTACTTTTAAAATTTCCTTAGTAAACTAAGTCTAAAACAGCGGCGAAGTAAAGCTAGAAAACTGTGCAACGGTTTTATGCCTTGCAGTGCAATTATTGGAATATAAGAGTTAACGAAACCAATTGGAAAAGCTTAAGTCAGTAAAGATCTCTTCGTGCAACGTCTTGTGGGATGCATGCTTTTTTAAATGATTAGGTGGGAAAGAGGGTGTGTGGTATCGCTTCCCTGTAAAACTTTGAAACGCGAAGTTCCAATCTTGAAATTCCTTCTGGGTTCCACTAACGTCTCTGTTCAACCTATAGTTTTATAAGCTCTAAGGCTTAAGCTCTCCTAGCATATATATCATCTCTGTGAGTGTCTTTACAATGTCTTTTGTCATTTGAGGCAATGACAGTACTAAAAGAGGAAAACTACGAATCTTATATCTTATTCTTTCTGTATTGTTAAATTAAAGATCGAAACTGAGTCAAGTTTAAAAAATAGCTATCGAGACCAAGCCTCGGCTTAATCTTAAATTGTTAAATCGTTCTTAGATTCTTTGACCAAACTGAGCCTCGTTCTTAAAAATTGTTCTTATATAACAAAAAAGGGTTGTAGTCTCCTTCGTATCCGTTGCGGTGGCTTCCGTCGCATTGTCCCTCGCGAAGGAGGGCTCGTGCTCGTTTGTACTTTCACAATGAACTCCTTCATCATGCAGAGATGGATTACAAAAAAAAACATCACAATTGATATCGCGGTATATATAGACTCGAGATAATAACTGAATATCAAATAAATTTTATCTAGGATGATGTTAATGATATTATCAATACTTTGATACTCAAGATATCATTAGCACCATTCTAGATGGTCCTGTTCTCACTAGGTACTCCAACTGGGATAGCCACTTTGAAGTAACGGCAAGTGTAGTTGGAGCGTTTTAGGTACCGTAGTACCACGCAACAGAATTTCAGAAGTGTGTCCAATACTGCAGTAGGCAGTAAGCTGTCTAAATCCATCATCGTTAGGCTTGTCTGTCGTTCCGGCTTTATTCTATACAGCTAGGAAACAACTCTTGCCGACAAGCCTTAAGTTTACAACTCATTTGTCCATATGTAACAAATTACATGCTTTTTTGGTAAGAACAACTTTGTTTAAACCTAAAGAACGAGGCTCAGTTGGACAAGATTCAAGAACAAGCTGGGGCTCGGGCTCGATAACTGACTTCTTTGTTTTTAGCTTTACTTAGCCTTGATCTTCATCCAAGATGACTCAAGAAAATGAGTGACCATCAGCGAATTTATGATAAATTGATCAAAATACACCCGCCTAGTAAATCGTTTTCCAATACATAGGTTTTTGTTCGAAGTAAACCACACTTAGAAATAAGAACAACTTAAGAACAATTTAGGCTCAAGTCGCCAAAGCATTAAGAACAATGAGCCTCGGCCAAATTTAATAAGCGTGTAGTGGTTCGTCACAACAAACATGTGTGAAAAATTTTGCCGCGCCTCGAGAGCGATGCGCAGTGTTAAACTGTGAGTTACTTTAATATTTTTTGATGTGGAATACAATGAACTTCTTTTTAGTGAGACAAGTGAGACAGGAATAACCCAGCAAAGAGTTAAGTGAGACAGATGCTTGCTACGTGGTATAACCCAGCAAGGTAACAAACGGAGTTGTTAATTGGTTAAAGCCTGAATGGTACTTGAAAAACTAAAAAACAGGTAGTACAAATTTTAGCAACTGGAAGTTCAGAAAGCAGAAAACAACATTGAAACAAAACGTTCATTGAAGGAGACTAGAAGCAGTTGCGGTTAACCAATCACGGTTTTAAACTATTTCTTAATACTTTGTGATTAAATCGGATTTCAACCTCGCTTTGTGTATCCCAATGGTTAGTACCTTAACGGCAAGTGGTTCCCACGATAAAGTACCAGAGGAGCTTGTACTAAATTTTTCTTAGCTTGTTCTTTGTGTTCTCTCTCTTCTCCTGACTTTCATCAATCCAGAAAGCCTTAGTTTGTAGAAAACTGTCCTAATTTTAAACACTATCACCGGAAATAACCGGAAAGCGTTCTAGGGGTTTGAAATGTTTACACATTGTGTTTCGTAAATTCTTTCACGTATGGCACATAACTCTGTAACCCAGTCTCATGCAACAAAAATTTCTCCATCAACTTCGCATCAGTTTTGTTCTATAAACGATTAAAAATTATTTCATAACTTCGTGGGTGTTGCTCGAAGAACCAGTATCAATTTTCCGCTGACGTCAGTCTCGTACTGTCTGCTAAATTTGTAAGCTAGTTTTCGTTGTTTTGTTTTGATGTTCAGTGTAAAAATGGTATAACGAGATATCTTCGAATAACTGATCACGAGATCCGCAAGGAAAGCTACAGATCAGGGAGGGGAAGTTCCCTCCATTAATATGATAGGGGTGACTGTCGTGTTTTTTAGGGTCGAAATCGGCAATTTGGGGTTTTTAGGGGTTTTCAGAGAAAAATCAAGTTTGTCTAAAAAAAACGTAACGGTATTCCTTCAAAATCGATGCTACGAACTATTTTTTAGTGTTACTGAGAATTTTCACGGCTTGGTTTTTAATTTTTTCCCCTTACGACTCAGTACGAGCATCCGCCTATCATTTTAACCCGAAGATATAGCTCTTGTGGTCTCGCGACAGCTTTCGGTTCGAGAACTAAGTTAAACACGAAGAAGCACATGTAGTCAAATGTTCAGTTGTTCTATGGTAAAAAAAGCAGAACAGGGCATTTTGTAGCCTCGAGATAATAGTTGGCAGTTAAAACGTTAACTATTATGCTCCATCAAAACTTTTAAAATCCTTTTGAAATGAGCCAAAGAGGGTTACGAATCCAACCGGACATATTTAATTCTATAAGCACGTGTATCTGTAAGTTTTTCGTAAGTGTCGTTTAAAACCTGGCAAGCAAGTAGCCACGCGAACATATGACCTATAAATCCACAGAAAGAAAATCCGACTCTTTAGAGTAAGGATTAATATCCAGCCAGGCCATGGGTATCCCCTCCCCCCCCCCTTCCAACAGAAAG
>JAOBAT010134796.1:0-12072 GCA_026413305.1 Hydrozoanthus tunicans | reverse complement strand
TTCTTTTGTCCTACTTTTAAAAGAATTTTGGTCCTACTTTTCTCCTACTTTTTCACCTGGGTGTGCTTGAAAGCCCGATACATGCATTTTAAAAATTTTGTATGGTGCTAGCTATAGCAGCCAATGTGGTAAACACTTAATAAACAGATAAGAATATATTATACAGTGCTCAAGATTCTTTATACTAAACAATGAGTCTGAGTTATTTTGCTTTCTGAAATTAAGGCCTCAAAGGTTTTGCATTAATTTTAGTTCCAACCTCAAAAAATCAATAATCAAATTTGTTTCAGCTGTCTGTCTCTTTGAATTTAACCTCCTTAGAAGATATACCAAACTGGATGTGATTCTGATTGGTTCAAACCCTAAATGGTGCCATCAAAAGCCGCATTCATAAAACTATTCATTGACGATCAATTTGATAAAGCTTAATGATGACAGCATCAAAATATACTTTCCACGCTTGCTGGTTTTTATTCGCTTTTATTTAGAATATCAAAAAAAAATACATTATTTTCTGTCAGTTTGTTTTTCAATGTTGATACTGAAGAAGCTCTAGAATGTATTGCACTATATGCAAGCAGGCTAACAGCGCCAACTATTGCAATTAAACAAATTTCAATCTGCAACTTAAAATTAAAAACATTTCGTTTTTTGTTGATGGAAATGTAAATCTTTGCAGTACTAAGGAAAAATATATATCTAGCATTATAGCAGGTTACCAAACCTCCTCTGAACTAAGTTTATTTTTTTTGCTGGATGTTTTTTAGGTATAACCAGTTAACAGCAATCCCAGGACCCCTTGCAAACTGTTCAGGAATAGAAGAATTTAACATTGAAGGGAATGCAGTATCGGAATTGCCGGTAAGTGTCTACATTTTTATGTGAAAGCCAACAAAGAAGTAACTTTTAATTGATGTGTTAAATATTTCTGTATCAATACCGACAGTTTAACCCTTGGAGCTCCAGCCAATTTATCAGCATGAAACTTTTTGCAAAACCCATACAAAAATATAGTTTGATTGGTAATGAGAAACTTATATACTTAAAATTAATCAAACAAGAAAAAGGTAAACTATTTGAAGATGAAAGCAGACCGCTCCCAAACTGATTACAGCAATTACTTTTCACGTAGTAACCAAGTGGGTTAGGCTGTATGCTACAGAATGGGAGTGTTTTGCTTGATAATCATGCAAGTGATTTATGTAATACAGTCCGTGTGTCATAACCCATTTAATGACCTTGCCCACCATATGAGTTCCCATAGCTCAGAGGTAGAGCAACTGACTAGTATATGGAAGGTCTTGGGTTCGATTCCAATTGATCAGGAGTTACGCCTAATCTGATACATGTTGACAAGTTCATCACATAAATAAGTCGTATTTTAGAACTGTTTTATGGTTCCTATCTCAACTACTAAAGTGGAGTCATGATGTTGTTTGGTCATGTAAGAGCGAGTCCCTTACACAGGAAGCCCAAACTGTTGGTTTGAATTATCTTTACAACCAATCAAAGTTGGTCTTTTATGCAATGTATTAAGGCCCTTTGCCAGTTACACACTTCAATTATAGAGGAGCCATATGTGCTGTTTAAACGCCTTTTGTTTTGTTAACTAAAGATAATCTATCTACATTTCGGCAGTCTTCCTATAAAGCTTGTAAAGATAGAAGGACAAGCAACTAAAGAAAATGTAGGAAAGAAGACACAACCTACTGCCATGGACCAAATCAAGACTCTATCAAATTTCATCTTGTACCACACACTTAGTTTTGTTTTGTTATAAGATAATCATGAGTTTGTCTACTGTATTGATGCACCACACTCTACACTTTTCTGATATTTTTCACTGGATATCACTTGTTTGACTTGTGAGTCACTCATACTCATTACCTGTGGGTCTGTATGAGCCTTATGAATGTTCCAAAAAACAAACTCATGAGTTATAGGTTGTACTCGTGACTCATACTGGCTAAACTAATTGTTTCTTTAATAGAACACAGAGTTTTAGCACCTTAATTCTTGATGTGTCCATCTGATTTTACATGTTACCATTTACCTCTTGTTGAATTTTACCACGATTCTTAATTGACTCTTAAACTTTTTTTTTTTCAGGAAAGACTGTTACCAAGCTTAAAGAATTTAAACTCATTAACACTTTCAAGAAATAATTTTGAAAAATTCCCTGGTGGACCAGCAAAGCAGTTCTCCTCAGTAACTGTAAGCAGTCATTTTTTTAAGTTTCCTTGCGGCGTTCCAAGGTTTGCACGAGACCTTCTTTTTATATATATTGTTTGTTTTTTTACTTTGGGCTTGTACATTTTCACACTGGGCTAATGAATTTTAGAATTTTTTGTCCTTTAAGTGTCTACCTTCTTTTCTGGTGTTTGACTGTATTGACTGAGTGTCTGATTGATTTGTCGTTTACAGTCATTCATCATGGAACACAATCGAGTACAGAAAATACCATTTGGGGCTTTTCTGAAGGCAAAGTTTATGGTAAGGTTGGCCTGTTTCAGTTTTTCAACTTAGTGTGAAAACCAACTTCATGAGTCAGCACAAAATTGAATTATGATAAATTATTATATCACTGGTATCTGTGATAAATGAGTGAGCATTTGAGTTTCAGTTTTGTTTGTACTATTGCATAAATTTGACTCAAGGAGTAATAAGAGATCTGTCAAAAGGACTTGAGTTTCCTTTGATGTCTGCCACCTGGGGCCTACTTGTCATCGCCCTTATCCAAAAAGATGTAAAGGTCTAATCATTTGCAGAAGTTGGGGAGTCAGGATGGCTGAGCAGTTTGCGCTCGTGCCTCCCACCACTGTGGACCCTGGATTGAGTCCTGGGTTCTGCATGTGGACTTTTGAGGTTTGCCGATCTCAATCTGAATCCGAGGGTTTATCTCCGGACTCTCCGGTTTTCCTCCTCCAACAAAATCAACTAGCTAATTCTATCTGGCTGTGGAGCTGTGCTCTGAGGTCATGCATGGGCCGTATAATGGCAGCAATATCCGCCTTAACATGCTTTCGGTCCGACCTCGTTGAGCTGCGTCCTTCGCAGTTCAGTCCATGACTGCAGGTAAGGGCGATTAGCTCGCTAGATATTATTTTTATTATTATAATTGTTTTACACCCTGTGTGGTTGTTGGTTTGGGAATGAAACTTGGGTCTCCAACACGACAGTCTGGTTCCTTGCCTATGTCTTCCTATGTCTATAGTTTTTTAAAAAGTATTGAATGCGTTGGCGAGTGGATATAAACTTGTAATATTATGTGATAAATAAATTAATTATCGTCGCCGTGAGATGATAGGAAAAGCTGACGTTTCGAGCGTTAGCCCTTCGTCTGAGCATCTGTCCTCTTCATGTCTCAACAAATGTTTGTTTGTACTGTAATTATGTTGTGACAACAGATCAGTTGTGATTAGTTTGTTATTATTTATGTTTATGTTGTTTTCTTGAAGACAAAACTGAATATGAAAGACAACCAGCTCAGCTCTCTTCCACTTGGTAAGTAAGAATTTCCAGTTAGTACTGCGGCAACAGCAAGAATTACTGTGGACAGTTTGAAATAGGAGTGCAAAGCACTTCACCAACCTTTTTGCCGTATAGTCCCTCAACCGTTTTAAAGTAAACTTATGGAGTGGTTTTATCTGATACTGTATTGACTGACTCTTGGACTGCACTTGTATCACTTCAACAAAGTTTTTAAATGATAATGAAAATGTTTATCCATCCAGTTGTATAAAGTTTACGATATAAAATAAATCATTTACTGGAAATGAAAATTTGCAACACTCACGACGCTGCGGCCGTAGTCAACGGCCTTCTTCAGGTTTTTACTGATTGTCACGTGACCTAACGCAACCAGAAGGGAGGGCTACGGTATAACCTTTCGTCCACCGGACCCTTAGTCAAATTCGTCGCCGCCTGTCACGTGACCAAGTTAGGTCACGTGACAATCATTAATAACCTGAAGAAGGCTGTAGCCTCCGGCCGCAACGTCGTGAGTGTTGCAAATTTTCATTTCGAGTAAGTGATTTATTTTATATCGTAAAGATTTTAAGTGTTGGTTTTCAATTGCAAAGAAGCTCTAGTTCACGGTAAAGATCGATCCAAAGTACCTTGTGGGGAGTCAAGGCAATTACTTGTCGCCTTTAACTAAAATGCATTTGCTTTGCAGATTTCGGGAGCTGGGTTAGTTTGGTGGAATTGAACTTGGGGACAAATCAGCTGACGAAACTTTCAGGTATAAGAATCGTAAATCATTCATTCATTTGCATGAATTCTCTTATTATTTTGTACATCCCTGAGAAATTTGTAACAAGGTAATACCTATTGATAAGTTATGAAGCCTTCAAGACTTAACTTGTTTTAGACTTACGGATCTTCACAGTGTTTGGGAGTTTAGATATAATGTTCATAACTTATTACTGTTCAATTTTGTGATAAGTTCTGTTCATGGATTCTTGTTGAAACGATAAAGATTTATGAAAAGAATAGCGATGGCATGGTTGTCGTTGGTTGACGTAAAGGTGAGATGGACTATCCCAAAAAAATTACGGTCGTACATTTCACCTTAATGCCTTTCAAACCTAGCGCGACTAACAATAGGTGAAACACTTCCTTACAAGTACTAACAACAATTTGTTTGTTGTTAAATTTGAAGTTAACAGATTCTCTTTGTGCGTTTTTATGAGCAAGTTTAGGTTTTTCATGCGCTAGGAACTGTGTGTAAATGTACCTGTATGTCACCGTCATTTTCGGAATGGCCAATTGTGCATGTAAGTATAAAAAGTAAGTTTTGTTCACTTTTCTTTTTCAGAGGATATTCAGTGGTTAATAAATCTTGAAGTTTTAATCATAAGCAACAACCTACTAAAAGTGAGTATATTAAAGCTGTCGTTCACAAGTGAGTTTGATTTGTCGTAATACCTGAAGTAGTTATTAACCCTTTCAGCCCAAAATACTCCATATGGTGTTTTGTAGATAATTCTCCCTACTAGAAAACATACTTTTCCTGTTACCAGTTTAAGAAAATTTTACTTCTCATTTACGATTGCATAGTTTTCTATATTTGATCATTTTCCTCTTTCTCATTACAGAATGACCTGGTTTGTAATAGTTATATAACGATAATTTTGATTTCCATAATTGGCTGGGGCTGAAAGAGTCAAAAAGCAGCTAACGAAACTCATAATTTTTTATCTTAATACTTAGCTACATTCCATGCCTTATCCCCTTTTCCATTGTACCTGTAGGTCTACTTACCTTCATACAAACATACGTTTAAAATCACTCTTCTTCCCAGCATTACAGTTTAGTTACTGCGTCTTCCTTATACCCTTTCCTCTAAGTTTCTTGGCATTCTCTTTACTTACCAATATAGCCATGGCATTCTCTTTGCTTACCAATATAGCCAATCAATCTCTTGTTTCTTACTGCTTAGTCACCTTTACTACTGTAGATGTGTGGCCTTTTTCCTTTCTGTAACCTTTGTTTCTTCCTCCTGCCCCATCTAGATGCCAACAAACACTTGTTACTGCTAACATCTTTCAGCCTTCCTAGTTTACTTTCACCATATCACTTTGCTTTCTCTTAAATTCCTTTCATCTTCCCTTTTTCCTTTTCCTTAGTTGATAGCGCTTTCAGTCGAAGCCAGTTTATCAAACCTAACTTCTCTTTACACTTAAAACGGGAAAATTGGGAGTGTTCACTACAATTGGCCTAGGCAAAACTTTACTTCTCAAATGGCTAAAACGAAATAATCACTACATCTGTTTCGAAGACTTGAACAGATTAGTAAGAAACAAATTAATTAGTCTTGAAAATAGTGTTGTGGAGGCGTTTAAATATCGACATACATTTTTAGGGTTTCAGTATCAGCAAGCATAAATTCTGTAACAAGGGAAGAGCAGTCAAGGCAAAAGTTTTGAAGCCAAAGTTTTGAAGCTATAATTATACAAAAGGGCCTCCCCTCTGGTACTTCTGCTCAGGAAAGAATTCTGACCATATTTGTTGGTTTTTTGGTGTTGAAAGGGTTTAAGCAGCCATACTTATCACTAATCCTTAGTTGTTGAAACTATGCCCTTCTAACACCAGTGGTTTCTCACACTGCAGAGACTTCCGAGAGGATTAGGAGCACTTCGAAAGCTTCGAGTTCTTGATGCAGAAGAAAATAAAATTGAGTCAATTCCAAATGAAGTTGGTAAGGTGTCTTACAAAGTTATACTTGTCTATAGTGAAACACCGTTGATACGCTCACCAACGGGCCAGAAAAAATTGGTCATAATAAAGTATAGGATGATCCTGTTAACAAGATTATTTTACGTGAAAATGTACGGTTACTTGGCAGGCGGAACAAAAAAAGTGACCTTAATTACGAGATGACCATATTAATAAGGCTAAACATAACTGTAACATAAAATATTGTCACAAATTTCCGCTGCCAACTGAAACAATTTTAGTTGTCGGAACAGAATAGAAGCTCTAGCTCTAAGTTTGAGTCAGACTACCTAAACATAAATTTAGTTCTGATGTTTGTCACTGTTTTTTCTTTTAACAGAATACCTAAGAAGTCTAGAAAGATTGGTGCTCCAATCAAATCGTTTGGCAACACTGCCAAGATCAATCGGGTAACACATTGTTGATTAAGCTAGCTTTATTGTTCATAGGTTGTCACTATGTCTCCCAACATCCCTTTACATTACTCTAGTAAAAACAAATTCATACAAGCTTAATTCAGTGGGTTAGAGTTGTGAATACCCAGTGGTAAGCCCCAGATTCAACCCCCCTGCTACTGAGTAAGTTTGCACCCCTTTTCGCTACACAATGGCATCAGGTCATGAAGTAACTTCTAATTATTCTAGTAGGGGCTTTAAAAAACCAACAGACTTGTTAGTAAGTGTGCTAGGTTGTAACTACTGTTTAGTCAGTCAATATCTCCTCGACTCTGTATAAAGACGATTCGGGCCATCTATGTATAGGCAGGGGAACAAGTTCTCCATAGCTGTGCATTAGAGACAGTGTCCTCTGTGTGCATACAGGGGAGTCTAGTCACCGATGTGTTAACTGCAATCTGGAGAAAATTTAGAGATGTATGTATGTATGTATGTATAGATTTTTTTTTGTTTGTCATAGGTATTTGACAAACGTGACATACATGAGTGCTGGAGAAAATGACTTGACGTATATTCCCCAAGAAATTGGTAGGTGTTACGTTATGACAGTTTTCATTTACTACAGTGTAGTCTTAGAAGAACTGTGTTTTGCGCACAAGACGAAGTCTCTTCTGAGTAACTATTTTTGCAGTAATGTTTTATTGATTATATTCTTGTTCTTGTTATTTAAGTTTGATGCATCTAAATGTAAGTCCAAATTGAGTTAGAAACTGTCTTTATGCTACCTACTAGGATCAAGCTAAATGGCCAGATTCAAAATGACCTCACTTGGTGGATCGTCTGACGGGTAATGAGAGGATTATGGGTTTCCATAGGTCACTTGATGAAGCATGTAGCTATAAATCCAAGGTCATAGGTTGTAGACCATGTGGTCAATAACAAAGGTACGCAAGTTCTTAGAGCTCAGTGTCTTGAGTGTCTGACTTGCAGGCAGAAGGTCATTGGTGGTGTAGTGCATCTTGGATCCTTTAGCACAATGTATAACATGAGAACCTGGATAACTGGAGGTTTATGTGAACCTGTACCTCAGTATGTATAACATGAGAACCTGGCTAACTGGAGGTTTATGTGAACCTGTACCTCAGTATGTATAACATGAGAACCTGGATAACTGGAGGTTTATGTGAACCTGTACCTCAGTATGTATAACATGAGAACCTGGATAACTGGAGGTTTATGTGAACCTGTACCTCAGTATGTATAACACGAGAACCTGGATAACTGGAGGCTCTCAAGATCTTGTAGCTCAATGTGAGAGCAGGCTAATGAGACCTGTGGCTCAGTGTGTAGAGTATCTGAACTGTGAAAACTAAAAGCTCGTGATATTTTGTAGCTTAGTTTGTAGAATATTGGAGGCTCGCGAGGTCCTGTTGTTGTTCGATGTGCAGAGTGTTTTTGCTGCAATCAGAAGGTCACTGATGGTGATAGCATCCGAACCTGGATGACAAAAGGTTAATGAAATCTTGGAGCTCAGAATGTAGATTATCCGAGCATGGATAATTGAAGGCTCTGAATCTTGATAATTGAAAGCTCGTAATATCCAGTCGCTAAGTGTGTGGAACATGTAAATCTGGAAAATTATGGCCTCATTGGGTGCTATAGCTCAGTGTGTAGAACCTCTGAGCCAGGATAAATGGAGGGTCACGAGATCCTTGTGTAGCTCATTTGCTGCGTTCAGAAGGTCACTGGTGGCGTAGTGCATCTTTATTTGGACAAACAGAGGCTCGGGTGATCCTGTAGTTCAGTGTGTAGAACATCGGAACATGGTTAGTTGATGGCTTATATGAACCTGTAGCTCAGTTTGTAGAACTTGGAACCTGGATAACTAAAGGCTTCTGACATCCTGTAGCTCGGTGTGTGGAGCGTCTTCGCCTGGATAACTGGATGCTCTTGAGGTCCTGTAGCTCGGTGTGTAGAACATCTGAATCTGGATAATTTGGGGCTCATGAGATCCTGAAGCTCAGTATGTAGAGCATCTTCACCTGGATAATTCGAGACTCATGAGATCCTGTAGCTCAGTAAGTAGAGCATCTGAATTGGGTAACTGAAGGCTCGTGGGATCTTGTTGCTCAGTGTGAAAGAGCAATTGGAAATTCATGTGATCCTGTGGCTCTGTCTTGCTTATCAACTTTTAGTGTCTTTAGCCAATTTCGAAGGTTATTTTATTTATCCATTAGCTTGTGTTGCTCCGTCGTAATTGTTCTCTGTGTGCCCTATTCGTTCCAGGAACGATGGAGTCTCTTGAACAACTGTACTTGAACGACAATGAAAACCTCCAATCACTGCCGTACGAACTGGCCCTGTGTGCATCACTGCAAATCATGAGCATCGAGAACTGTCCTTTGAGTGAGTTTCCAGTGGAAGTTGTGAATGGTGGACCATCCCTGGTTATTCAGGTAACTACTGATATTTTATTATAAGTAATGTAATTGGTTAGCTGCAAGCTTGCCCTTTAGTGATAACTATCTAAAATGCTTTTAAGGTGGTCAAAAGCTTCGTTATGGTTTTAAAAGCAGCTACATGCTTGGGTGTTTTTGAGTCATTTAGTCGCTTAATGTGTGTTTATAAGCGTAAAACTGCTGCTGATAATTTTAGTAATAATCAAACCAACACACTCTTCTAAGAAGCCCCATAAATGCCAAGACATGCGTAGGGAGGTGGGGCTACCATGTGGCAGAAATTGACAAAAATGAATTATAACCACCCCGAACTTCTTATAAAGTATCTTGATCCAAGTGAGTTTATTTGAGGTACGTTTCCTTTTCTCAACGGAAACCGGAATCCTTCATCATCAAGTTGGGTCAAATCAGTTTTTCAAGCATAGTATGGTGGTCAGGAGCATGTGTCCGGACAGCTTTACACAGCCATCCCTTGGGCTACTTTGACATCTGTTGGTTTATTTTGTGGTTTCAGAGATCTAAACACAGCCTTTGATTTTAAGGTAACAGAGTTATTATGGCTTGATTTTGGGTGTTGCACAAAGTGATCTTTTGGTCTCTCTCTCTTCTGTTTCGATTACCTTTGTTTAAACACGCCTTCAAAAACGTTGGGATATACATGACAGACTAGTTTGAACAAGGGATTCTCATTTTGATGTCATTCGGTTTTGGCTACGTGCAATGGGGTTAGGTAAGGCAGCAAGAACATTTTATCTCCTTGCACTCCTGGAGTACTCCAGGAATTTTGAAATTTGCTTCCAGGGCCTTGGAAAACTCCTGGAAAAAACAGTTTATCTCCCTGTACTCGTGGAGTATTCCAGGAATTTTGAAATTTGTTTCCACGGCCATGGAAAACTCCTGGAAAAAAACAGTGTATCTCCCTGTACTCGTGGAGTACTCCAGCAATTTTGAAATTTGCTTCCAGGGCCTTGGAAAACTCCTGGAAAAAACGGTTTATATCCCAGTACTCGTGGAGTATTCCTAAAATTTTGCGAAGAATGTTCACTTTAACAAACAAATACAAAAGGGCTTAACACGCCTAACATAAAAACCAAAACCTACTGAAACATTTTGCTCGCAATTGTACATTTTGGTATTTAGACCAAATTTGAGGAAGTTTTTTTCTTTGGAATTTGGGTCAGTTTTTGTGTATACAAAGGTCTCCATGTTACATGCGAATGTTTCAGAATGTGGAAATTGCTTAACATGTATACCAGTATTTGCTGTTTTGGTTAAAATTTAAGTTGATATTGTTTTGTTTTTTTCGCCGGGAGAGAATTAGAGGTTTGGTCCTGAAAAATGTGATTTGCTACCCTGGAAAAGTCATGAAAACTCCTGGATTTTGTCTTCATCATTCAGTACGAATTATGTTTGTATTCAAAGTCACCATTTCAGATGAAGCTTCATAAAATAGTTTTTTATAGGTTTTTGCCACATGTTAGTCCTCCTCCCCTGTTATAGAAAACCTTAGAGAGGACTCTAAAAACTGGTAATGGATCTAACGTTAACACGTGTAACCATAAGTCTTAAAACCTAGATATGCGTATTAAGTTAAGAACTTAAACTTGTTGCCAATAACTAGTCTAGCAGTTTTAGTATCTAGACAACTGCATGTTCTTTACATTCCAGACGCCTTAAAATGCGCCGTATAATTTATTTTAAAATAAGATGAACTAAAATAAGAGATAATTGTGTAACTACTAGCATCGTCATTACTTTATTCTATAACTCGATAGAAATCAGTGTAATATCAAGGCTGGATAAAGTCGGTTTTAAAGAGAAATAACAAGATTGTTTATTCACGTTGTATGGAGTGTTTCTTGTTTTTTGTTGGTTGCTTAACTTTTTTTAATCCTGAGGAAAAGAGCTCCGAGACTATCTTTCATCTGATTCATAACACTTGAAACAGGATCGCATGGTGAAGATAAGTCCTTAAGACTGATTTGTGTGCATTGGTCGTGTTTTTTATGGTGCAAAACAGCCCGGGTTTTGAGGATCATAAAATACAAGAAAACTAACTTTAATGATATGAATTTGAATGAAGTAAAGTGAGAGAAGAGAAAGAAAGAAAAAATCTGTAATCTTGGGTAATCCTCTAGTTCGAAAAGTTTATTTTCAAAGTCTTAGACTAATATAATTTGAATAATTAGAATACTTATAACTCTGATAAAGCCGAGAAACGCCCTAAAAGGGAAATGCGCTTCTAACCCAGTTTCGGAGTTTTGTCTGCGAACTTCAAAACACGCATATAACTTAACTCTTCGAACCAGTACGTTTTCAGCCTGCAGGTGCTTAAGAAGTCCTTACAAGAATATGTTTCGAACATTGGTGTATTTGTAGCTGCTGGAGTAGATCTTTACTTTTTGAGAAGAAACCTCTGCGCTTGATTAACAGCTCAATTAAATCTACGTGCGCCTACTTCATTTTGCGACAAGGATGTATATCAAAGTGTTTTTTCCATTTTTGGCATTTGACAGAAGAGGGATGGTAAACAAATTTGAATCAACCCGCTTTGAGGAATGACTTGAATTTTAATATTTAAGTATTTCGGTATTCCGTGAGTGATGTAAAACACCTAACGCGTGAACATAACTCATTTCAGATTCGAGTACAAAATAAAAACGGGTTTTAATTATCATTTAATATTAATAAGTAATAATTGGTTTAACAAACACTCCAAAGGCTCTTGCTTGATACCAGTCTACTTTAACCTGATGGTGAGAATGAAATAATGACTCAGTGAAAACCGTAACACAGAGGAATAGTTATTTACTCTAGAATTTACTCATTTTTAGACGGAGTAACAACCTAGCTAATAAGCAGCAGGAACTCTCCACTCATTAAGCGACTTGAGGCTTGATCTTTCCTGGACGACCATTTGAAGGGGGGGAGGGAGAGGGGGGGGAGGACGGGAAGAAATTTTTATAAAAACAAGGTGCTCTCTTAGTGAGTACTTTGAA
>JAOBAT010134785.1:0-12072 GCA_026413305.1 Hydrozoanthus tunicans | reverse complement strand
CAGTTGTGATCACTGTAGGGTACACAGTTGTGATCACTGTAGGGTACACAGTTGTGATCACTGTAGGGTACACAGTTTTGTTCACTGTAGGGTATACAGTTGTGATCACTGTAGGGTACACAGTTGTGTTCACTGTAGGGTACACAGTTGTGATCACTGTAGGGTACACAGTTGTGTTCACTGTAGGGTACACAGTTGTGATCACTGTAGGGTACACAGTTTTGTTCACTGTAGGGTACACAGTTGTGTTCACTGTAGGGTACATGGTTGTGATGGCGAACCAGTTTGCTGCCACTCGCGTTCAACAGGAGCAAAAACTCACCATCAGTGTCTGTCGGGGTGGTATCTTCATGTATGGACTGTTTGGCGCAGCAGTTGCTCTTCTCTTTACAGACAACAGTTTGGAACTGGGGGAACTTTGTACTGGACAAGGCTGAATCTCAGCGCGGTGCATTTTCCGTGGTTCTTTAGACCCATCGCATGGAGTCACATTGTAAGGCCCGCCATCCTCTGTAGGAATACCGGCTATGATATACATTGTTGGCTCCTAGGTGTCTTGGATTCTATTTCTCCCGGTGACATGTTTCCGAAGGTACACTAGATCGCCAATCTGAACATCAGTAGCAAACGCTTTACAGTCATTGGCTGCTTTCCTTTTCTGTGCAGCTTCAAGCAGGTGCTCCCCTGCTTCATCCCAAGCATAGCGTAGGCGTTCGTTATGTGCATCCAGCCAATCGTTGACAGGGCTATTTGGTTCTTCATTATTTTCAAGGTCCACCAGGATGTTAACAGGAGTTCTTGGAGATCTGCCAAACAATAGGTGATATGGAATATAGCCAGTACTTGCATGGGGAGTGTAGTTATAGGCATAGACTAGTTCAGAAAGATGTTCTGTCCAGCGACGCTTCTTCTGAGGGCTTAAGCTTCTATGCACATCGTGAAGTGTCCTATTAAATCGTTCACACTGTCCATTCCCTTGGGGATGTTCTGGTCTTCTTTATGCCATACATACGACACAGCTCTTAGGTGTGCCATATTTGTTGAACCACTCCTTGATCAGCACTTTTGCTACAGTACATGCTTTTTGGTCTTAGTAGGCACTGCATGTGAAAATTTGGTAAAAATGTCAGTCATTATTTAGACATTTTCTCTGCCATCTCTCGAGGGATCCAACAATGTGAAGTCAATAGCAAGAAGCTCTAATGGTTGCGATGCTGTAAGGTGGCCTATTGGTCGTCGTATTCGGGGTTGTGGCATCTTTGACAAAACGCAACGCTCGCACATTTTTATCCAGTTTTCTAAATGGACATACATGTTTGGCCAGTAAAAGCGACTCTTTGCCAGTTGGATGGTACGTTCCAAACCTTGGTGACCCATGTCGTTGTGAAGACTATGTAACACTTTCTGTTTCAATACTTCTGGTAATACCAACTGCCTCACTTTCTGTTGATCTGGGTGAGCAATACATCTATAGAATAGTCCGTTTTCTATGGTTAATCGATTTCATTGTTTATGCAATGGCTGAGCTCCATAAGGTAGCTGCTTTCTTTCGTCCAGTTCTGATTCCAAAAGTTCAGGAATGCGCTGATATTCGGATCGGACTGCTGGAATTTGACAAGTTCTTCCTTAGTGTATGCTGAGAAGGTAAGGTTTGCTTTTTCGTACTGATCTTCTGTTAATTTGCTTTGTTCTTCTACAGATCTTGTAAGTAGGGGTGGTACAATACTTGTGTTTGACTCAGCAGACAAGATTTCTTGAGCATTGGGGGCAGTCTCAGTATCACTGCTGGAGGGAAGGCGAGACAGGGCATCTGCATTGATGTTGGATTTCCCAGATTTGTAAACTATGGTAAAGTTAAACAAAGCTAGCTGAGAAGCCCAGTGCTGTTCTACAGCTCCAAGTTTGGCTGTCTAAAGGTACTTTAAAGGATTGTTATCTGTATACACAGTGAAGACGCTGCCTAGCACGTAGCTTCTAAATTTCTCTGTTACTGCCCATTTCAGAGTTACATCTCAAGTTTCATGGAGCTGTAATTTTCCATATTCCTTTCACTAGGTCTGAGTCGTCTACTTGCGTAGGCTATCACACGCTTTTGCCCTTTAATCTCCTGCGAAAGGACAGCAGCCAACCCTTGATGACACGCATCTGTTTCAACAATGAAGGGCTGTGGAAAATCGGCACAACCAAGAACTGGAGCGGTAACGAATAGAGATCTCAGTTTATCAAATGACTCTTGGTGCTCAGCTGACCAGCGCTTAGGCGCTGTAACCGTAACCTGTAACCGTTTAGCAAGCTTTAGTTCATGCAAACACCTGTTCTGCAAGTCATGCAACGGAATTCCAATCTTTGAGAAATCCTTCTCGAAGCGACGATAAAAACTGGCGAAGCCTAGAAATGAGCGAAGCTCTTTTGTAGAAGATGGGACTTTCCAGTTTTGAACTGCAGATATTTTTCTGGGTCAGTGGTCACAACATCAGCAGATACTATGTATCCTAGGTAAGAAACCTGTGGCTGTAAGAACTTGCACTTATCTAACTTTATCTTGAGGCCATGCTGATGTAATCTAGAGAGAACCTTTTCTAGTCTTTCTAAGTGTTCTTCGAAGGTTTTAGAGAAGATTATAAAGTTGTCAATATAAACAAGAAGAAGTCGATGGATTTGATCGTGGAGGCAGCTTTACATTAAGCGTTGGAATGTTGCAGGTGCTCCACACAATCTGAAAGGCATACGGTTGTGTTCAAAGAGGCCACATGGGGTTGTAAAAGCCGTTTTCGCCTTGTCTTCTTCCTCTACTGCTACCTGGTTGAACCCGCTGTCTAGGTCAAGGGTCGTGAACCAGCGTGAGCCATTCAAAGCATCCAATGATTCGTCTATGCGGGGAATTGGGAATGAATCTTTCAATCTTCTGTAATCAACACACAGACGCAGGGCTCTGGATTTCTTCCGTACAATGACAATCGGTGATGCATATGTGCTTTGGCTCTCGCGGATTACAGAAGTACTGAGAAGCTTCTGAATATGATACTTGACCTCTTAATATTGGTTGGGTCACTGGAATGTCGCCAACTGTCCTGATTTGATGCTTCACAGTTTCTGTATACCCAAGGTCTTCATCTCCAGCCGAAAAAACAGCAGAGTGTCTCTTCAGCAGTGCTTTTAATTTAGATTCTTGTTCTTCTGTCAACTTTGCTTCTGATAAATTGTGTTCGTTTGACGCCTCTGGATTCGAAATCTCTTGCGAAGGTTATTTTAATGACTTTCCACCCTGTCTGGCTTTGTGGCCCACACCCTGACACTTGAAGCAGACAATTTTGCGGAGGTCATAGTTTCTTCTTCCACCATATCTTTGTATATAATCGTTTCTGTGCACCAAAGTTGTCAAGGCTTCGGTAAGGCTTGAGATGGACTGCCTCTGATGGTCAAGCGCTTGTAAAATTTTTGTCATGTCATCCGAAGTTGCTGCTTGTTCTTGATGAGACACGTTCTTTTTAGGTATAACAGGCCTCTCTTCTTCTGCCCAGCGTAAGGCTTCTTCGCGAACTTCTAGGAAACTGCAAGTTGGGTTCATTCGGTCATCTTCCTCAATTCCTTCCTCAACAACGAATCTTTGACGCTATCTGCAAATCGGTCTCGTATGGCGTGGTCTCTTGTTTCTTGCTGAAAACCGTTTCGTGAGCTGATTTGGTCGTAAATTTCACACAAGCTGTGCGAAAGTTCTCGTAATGTTTCGCCGTCTCTCTGCTTCCTTTCGTAGAAAATACGCAGCAGCTGGGGAGTTGTTCTTCGTTCGCCAAATGCTTCAACTAAAACATCGCAGAGTTTTTCTGGACTATTTCGTTCTGACTGGGGGCGTAACCTTACTTCATCTTTCGCAGGGGACTCCAATAATGATGAAATGAAATCAGTTCCTTCCAAAGGGTTCATCTTTCTAACAGAGATATATCTTTTAACATTTTCCACAAAATCTTCAACTTTTTCTTATTCCAACCCTCGACGCCCGGAAATTTTTTTCGTATTTCGCTCCCGAGAGTAGTAAACTACTTGGGCCGCCTGTGGTGCAGCTGATGGAAGTAGCTGTGGGGACTGGGAACTACTCACGTCGTTTCCAAGAGTCGAAAGTGCTTCCTTCGTTTTTGCGTTTTCAAGTTTGAGTCTTTCAATTTCTTCCCTCAAGGCCTTTAACAATTCGGAAGGAACCATACTGTGCAACGCCAACAAAAGGTAAAATCTCACTTCTACTTTCTTCGTAGCACTACAATAACCAGCGACATAGAACAAGTTTGTCTAAATGAAAGCTATTCTTTGTCCTGTAATTGACCTCTCATGAACTCTTAAACTAGCATGGGCGCACTCGTTGTGAATACAACAAAATTGAGAATTCTAAAACCCGTAATAAAGTAACAATTGAACCTATTGAAAATAACTTAAGTTACAACAAAACCTAATCTCACTTACCGGCCAGGGGCTCTTGATTTAAGAATGAGCTCCACAAAAGATGCGTGAAATAAAATGAAATCCACAAAATGCGTAACTACGCAATGTCAAAAAAAAGCGACACAACTATCCCTCTGACCGCATGGTAAAGACGATTGACAGACGCCAAAACTCAACTATTTGATTGGCTAAAATATACGACGGAAATAGAGACAAAAGCGGAAGTAAGGAAGAATGTACCCAGGCCCGACTACATGAGCCTGACGACTGGGACAATCAGCATTCAAGCTTACGCATGGAAACTCAAAATCAACCCGTCCACACAATAAAAGTTAGAAATTAGGATTGAACAAACAAAGCAAACTGCTATGACAAAAAAAAGTTCTCCCAAACTTATTTATTAAAAAGTATGAACTCTACTGAAGAACTTACAAATACAACTTGGATTGCAAGGAACTGAACCCAGTAGGGTTTGAGTTGAAGATGATTAGACTATGGGTTCTAGGTTCTAACATCAACTTGTACAGATACGAAAGTTACACTGTACACAGTAAGTTAATTAGAACTGGATGAATACAAATAGAGACGGAAGAACAGTAACATAAGTTTAATATATAAAAGTTGGACAATTCAACCAAGTGCACAAAATGATGGATATGCACCATCCATCATCACCATACTGATCATACATAAAAAGAACAAAAAACACCCAGTGCTTTACAGTCTGATTATGGTTTGAAATTATTTATATTCAAGTTGGTATTGATTTTATTGTTATAAACTTAGGTGTATTGTTAAAATGATACAATTAATGCTTTCAAGTTATGATTACCTTTGTTCTCCCATTAACTTTGTAAGATTGGTTTCAATGGTAAAAGGCAGTATTGATGGTATAATGAAATATTAATAAATAATAATAGTATGTATGAAGGCTCATGTGTTCTGGTTGGAACATTTAACAATGAAGTATATTTAAGCTTTTGAAGCAAAGTAAATATAGTTTTAAAAAAAAGATAAAAGCTTTCAATTCTAACTAAAACTTTGATCATAATGGCTGCAGTCATGCCCTGAATTGATTTTTTTAAAAACTTTGACACATGCGAATGCTGAAGGAGGTGCCATTGTCCTATCTAAATAACATCAATTCACTGATAGTTTTCAGGACCCCTGCAAAATTTGATTTATTGTTATTGAAACTTATCTATCCATCCAAACTTTAAATTATTAACTTATCACTACAAAGTTCTGAACAATATGTATATAAACTCTGACTGTTACCAGTTATAAGACCTGATCTCAAACTACTTTGTAGTTTTACTCAAGCTACAGTTTGTGCGTGATGACAACTGGTTGGTGGTGCAACAGTAAAGCCAAGACTAGCCTACAAACAGGCTCTCCTGTATGGTTGGGGAGCGAGTCAGCGAGCGAGGCAAGCCATGAGGGGAATGGGGAGCAGGAGGGCCTGTTTTAGCAGGCTAAGCCAAGACATTATTCAATTCTCAACCTTATTACAGAGGAGGAATGTCTACACAAGAAAAAAATAACAGCAGAACCGTTGCTCTGCAGTAGGATTAACAACTTACTTAAAGATAATTAATCATGCACAATCCTTATTATTGTTATTGTTTTAAATTATTACTATTTTTATTAATTCTTTTTACTAATTCTTCTTTTGTAACTCTGACGATGCTGTAGAACAATGAAAGCTCAGGTTTTAAGATAACTTTACATTTGACATCTTTATTTTATACAAAGCAGCATTAGACAGCAATCACTTTTTATCAAATATTTTTGTGTTCGTATACCATGCTGCTGAAGGACGACTTTAATAGATTAACTAATTTCTCTAGATGTAACATTAGCTGGAGGATCAAACTGGTCTGAAACAATTTCATCCACTAAAGTTGGATTAGACAATTATCTAGTAAATTACTAAGGACAAGTATAGGCTGTAACAGCAGAAAAAATGAAGAAAGCTCAAGGTTTGCTCCTCGGAGTAGCTCCTCAAAGAAAGAAATATGTTTCTCAAAATTTTTTTCATATAGTAGTTCACGAAGTTTGGAATATGATGGACCGAATTAACTGATCTGACGCTAATAGTGCTAAGAGAAACCTATGAAGAACTGAATACTTCGACTGTTTGGTCTATATGACCACAAATACCACAATTTACACAAGGTAAGCAAAATATATTTAAAAACTTTGGTTCGAAACTGATCTAAAAAAGTTAAAAATCTGATGTTAAAAAACTACTACTGCTAAATGCTAGGCAGCAGAATAGCTTCCGAAAATTTAGCAGTAGTAGTTTTTTAACATCAGATTTTTAACTTTTTTAGATCAGTTTCGAACCAAAATTTTTAAATATCATGTTTACTGATCGCCCTAACAACGTAAGCAAAATATTTCTAATTTACCGTCTCAACCATGTATTCTGGATAGCATCTATCAAAAAATAAGACAATTCTGGTCGGTTTTTAAACTCAGTTTAGACTCAGGTCTAGGGCGACCGTTGGAAATCTAATTCGATTTAATGACGTCACTTATTTCGAACTCTTTGAATTGGCCGCAAGCAACATTTCAAGGTTTGATCTTTTGCCTGTATTCTAAAGTCGTAACCAATGTACCTTAAAGCCCGTGATACAACATTAAACACTGAAAACATTCCATACCGATGAAGTAAAGTTTATAGTTAAACAACTTGGATTTAGATGTATTTCAGAAAATAGTAAACCAAAACACTGATGACTAGAACAATGGCTGAAAACACAAGAAGAGTTTCTCTTATGATAGTATCACCAACTTCATTGGTATCGTAAAAAAACGGTAAAAGCTATAGCATTTGTCACGAATAATAAAGAACGACTCGGACGTAATTCTGCAAAAATAACGGTCACCGAGTGTTTGTAATTTCAGCTGCTACACAATGAATTATTAACTAATACTGATCTTATCCTAGCGCCCGTGATTGCATACTGGCAAGTTCATTTGATTGTTTTACTAGTTTCGCCTTTGATTTGATATTCTTCGAGTTCGCGGAACGACTCGAGCTAAACTACAAAGACTGATTTTTTTGTCATAGTAACTCTAATTAGTATTTCAAAAAATAGTAAGCCAATTCACTGATGAATAGAACAATGGCTGAAAACACAAGAAGAGTTTCTCTTATGATAGTATCACCGACTTCATTGGTAACGAAAAACGGAAGATATGTATCTGATAATGATCCACCTACGTTCTCGTGCGGGAATGGTGCTGTTGGTTTGTCACAGTTCAGAAAATCGCAAAGAGGCTCCCATCCTTGTCGCACGTTGTAAACCAGAAGTTGATCAGCAGGAATGCTTTCTTTCACTTCCTTGTTGTGTGAACGGTAGGCTTCCTTCAGTGTTTCTTCATCCTCTAGAAACCCAGGCTTGGAAGAAAACTTCAGTTCCCATGCACTCCTCATTACATTCTGGACCATTCGACAGGTTGGCGAAACGAGCACGGCCAGCCAGAGCGGTTGAGAAGAGAATTTTTTTATGCGTTTCTTAATATGGTTAACAAAACTTTCCAACCACACATCTTCGTTGTCTCTCTCCATTAGGATGACCTTTGCGTCTGGGAAAGCTTCGAAGATTTCGCGATAAAAGTGGTTGCCTGGTACATCGGTAACTGCGTCGACGTTCCTGTACATCGACACAAGGTCGGCGGGTTTCTTCTCTACGACTATGTTGTGCCATTCTTGTATATGATAGGAAAACGATTCGGGAGAATCGTACACGGAAAAACCCAATATTCTAAGGGCTCTTGCCAATGATTTTGTGCCGGTTTTGCTAAGTCCTGCACAAATAATCTTCATTGTGGCTGTGTAAGTTCGTTCTTAGCCTATCTTGTTATAATTCGACTGACCGTAAATGTTTACAAAGAAACCTTTTCAACGGGAAACTTTTGTCTCAAAGTCACAAGACAAGATACAGAGTACGAATGCTAAAGCGTACGCAACCTACTGTTTCTTAGTTATTACACAACAGGCGGATTTTCAAAATGACGCCATTATTTATATTTGCCTCATAAAATCAATCAAAATTTGGAGTATCGCAAAATGAATAACTATGAAAGCTTTAGCTCGTTACACATGATAGAATCGGTTCGACTTATGTCGTTCTAATCCTATGCCAATTGTGGGAAACAACGAACGGTAGAGCACACAGTGAGTCAGTAAACGATCATACGTTTTTTTAAGGAATTAGGGTTTGGTTTCCACACACTGTTGGACTCATTCCTGGTTTTCATTTTTCAATTAAATTTTTAAATGAAAACCAGGAATGAATGCAATAGTTAGTGTGTTCATCTGACGTAGACAGGAAATAACAAAGGAACTAATCTTTCTGATAAAACATGCAAGGAAACCAAACCCTAATTCCTTAGCATAGTGAAAGCGAGTAATAAAAATAAATTTAGTTTAACGTGACTGAACGATGGAACAACTCATTGTAACCAGGAAAGGTAAAGAATGTCAAATCTGTAACCGAACACTAACAAGCCACAAACAACATGTTGTGTGAAAACAAACACGAGCGTATTTAAAAGCTCATTCACGCACAACAATAAAAACTAAATCACTACTCAAGTTTTTTAAAAATTCAGTTAAGAACCCTTCTAAATTAATTCTAAATCTGTTACAAAGTGACTTAGTCACATTCACTTGACTCTTCTTCAATACAAACTCAGTTCAAAGCTGGTAGTAGCAGAGTTCACGAATAAATCAAGGTAAAACTCGAACCGATTCTATCATGTGTATCGAGCTAAAACTTTCATATTTATTCACTTTGCGAGATTGATTTTTTGAGGCAAATATAAATAATGGCGTCATTTTGAAAATCCGCTTGTTGTGTAATAACCAAGAGGCAAGAGACAGTAGGTTACGTGCGCAGTTTTGCATTGATCCGGCCATTCTCGACAGAAACTCGTACTCTGTACTTTGAGACAAAAGTTTCCCGTTGAAAAGGTTTCTTTGCAGACATTTAATTACGGTCAGTCGAATTATAACAAGAGACTTATAACCACTTTTATCGCAAAATCTTCGAAGCTTTCCCGGATGCAAAGGTCATCTTATTGGAGAGAGACAACGAAGATGTATGGTTGAAGAGTTTTGTTAACCATATCGAGAAAGACATAAAACAATACTCTTCTTAACCGCTCTGGCTGGCCGTGTGCGTTTCGCCAACCTGTCGAATGGTCCAGAATGTAATGAGAAGTGCATGGGGTCTGAAATACTCTTTCAAGCCAGGGTTTCTAGAGGATGAAAAAGCACTGAAGGAAATCACCGTTCACACAACAAGGAGGTGAAAGAAAGCATTCCTGCTGACCAACTTCTGGTTTACAACGTGCGACAGGGATGGGAGCCACTGTGCGATTTTCTCACCTGTGACAAACCAACAGTACCATTCCCCGCACGAGAACGTAGGTGGATCACTCTTAGATACACATCTTCCGTTTTACGTTACCAATGAAGTCGGTGATACTATCATAAGAGAAAATCTTCTTGTGTTTTTAGCCATTGTTCTATTCATCAGTGTATTGGCTTACTATTTTGTGAAATACATCTAAATCCAAGTTGTTTAACTATAAACTTTACTTCATCAGTATGGAATGTTTTCAGTGTTTAATGTTGTATCACGGGCAGCAGGATATAACATACAGGCAAAAGATCAAACCTTGAATGTTGCTCAAGTTTTTCTCTTTGTCCGAGCACCGCCACGACCTTGGTCGTTGCAACCGCCATTTTCATTTCATAATATTCTCACAGAAGCGCGGTCAGTAAGTTTTAATCGTTTCGTCATTATCAAGTTTTAAAACTAAACAGTAAAAAAATAACAGGGTAGGAACTAAGTGAGCCTCTTTGATCGAGCGCGTACAGACCTGTCTTCCGTATAAGGAAACCTGTCTGGCTTTTCTTCCAAATAAGGAAACCTGCCTGGCTTCGTTGATAAAAAAAATTGAATCAAAGAAAAATCTTTGATTCAAGACAAACAAATTAGCTGATCGGATGACGGGCGGCCAATCACATAAAGTTTGTTTGGAACTGTAATTGTACAAACACCGAAAATTCTAATAAAACGTTCTTTTGAGAGCGCGCTTTTGCCTTTTGGTTGTTGAGAGGAAGAAAAACCGTTCTTTTAAACAAGACTAAGAACGAAATATTGTTGTATTAGGGAAAAGGTCAAAACAATGGTACTTCCTAGGAACCCAATTTAGGGGATGGGGTACTATGTGCCGCCACCCACCACCTTTTTTCAAAAATGCTGAATTCTAGGAGCAAATATCATGTTCAATAAAATAGATATTGATAAAGTGCTTGCACCAACGACTTCTTTGCGGAGAGAGGAGTCCATAATGCAATAAAAACCAATACCCCTAAATCAGGTTTGAGAAAGTGAGTTTTGAAAAAGTGGGGAGGGGAGGGGTAGGGGGGCACCCACCACCTCCCTCGACGAAATTGGGTTTCTTAAAAATACCATTGTTTTGACTTCTTCCCTTAAGAGGCTCTTACTGAGAAACCGGTGCAGATCCTGGAAATGGGGGGTCAGCCGATTGACTTGATACTCGGTGTGCAGAGTCCAGCTGAGGAGTAATGTCAAATGCCATAATTAAAAGGTTGTCAATTTCATTTATTAGGGTAAAACTGACAAGCACCTTCGCAGGGGGTCAAAATAGCCATTTTTATAGACACAATTTTAGCCTAAGTTTAAGGCTCGGTGGGAGGACTGAAAAAGCCAAAGAAAGAAATACCGCCAAATGTTTTTTTACGTTTATGTATGTGTTTTGTAACAAAAAGAGAAAATCTTTGAAACAATTATTTGTTTTTGTCTGAATCACAATTTTGTAAGTGAAGAAAACACAGTTTTGTAAAGTCTTGAAAATGAGCTGTCAAGAGAGGCTTTTATAAAGTGAGCGCCAAAGTTTAACAAAAAAATTTGCATTTGAATTGAAAGAGAAACTTTTGTAATGCAAACTTATTGGCAAAAGTACAAAGGTACTAAGATTGTGCTGTTTTTGACATCTGTACAAGCCCACCAAATAACGAAGTCTGACAAAATTCCAAGTTTTTACAAACATTTTGTACTAGATGTTTTAGGGACTACCTTTGTCTGATGAACCTGATTTGGTAGCCAAGTGATAAAATCGACTACAATTTGCTTGCAGAAAGTCAAAACTGATACTTCTGAGGTATTCATGGTGTGTCTATTGCATGCTTTAATGTTAGCAAGGATGGCAAAAATACAGCACTGCGTTTGCTCAAAATTGTGGTTCTAGAGCGTCAGTTCATCCATCACCAGAAATCACCTGCATTAATTTATAATTTCTATGATTTTCAAGTTTTCTCTGTTGACCTTGGTTGACAAAAAAGTAAAGGAGGAAATAATTTAATCGAAAAGATTTTTCCCCTAATCTCTTGACCAGGGGCCTGGGCACTAAGACTTGATCAACCAAATATTTAAGAGTTATTTCGCGATTGACAAGATGGTTTGCCTTTAAATTTTTCATTACTATAACAGTGTTTGACTTTATATCAAGAAGTAATTATCAAATGAAATAAAGTTAACTCTAACTTAGACGGAGGGAGGATGGGGGAGGGGGGGGGGTGGGAGAAAGTGG
>JAOBAT010134774.1:0-12073 GCA_026413305.1 Hydrozoanthus tunicans | reverse complement strand
ACTTGTCGACTGAAGCAAACCGCATCTTTTTGTTTTTGGTTTCCAAGTTTAATACCTAAATAGGCTCGTTTTTATTTTGTATCAGATTTGAATTATAATTTTGTATGTTGTCATTGGCTAACATGTTTTCTACGATAAAAAAACTTGGTATTTGCAAGCAATAAAAATGACGGCGGATTGTCAGTGTTGTGTGACTCTTTCAAAACCATTCCGTGTGCTCTCTTACAGAATGCTTTTTTCTGTGCTCTCGACCAATCACAGCACGCGTACTAATTGGGTTATTTTATATACTACTGTAACAGTGGCTTGGGAAACCAGTAATGAAAACTAAGTAGATGCATGCTATTAAACAAAGTTAAATATCTGGCTAAGCTTAAAATTACAGTTATAATTTGGCCCTGGGCATGTGAGTGCATCCAGTGTACTAGTTGATACTGGATGCCTATCCTCTGGATGTCGGGTGCTTAGATCGTTGAATCCGTGGATGTTGGATGCATTCCTTGTTGTGGATGCCTGATGCAATATGTATACAAAATGTTGCGTGTCAGAATATGTTGCACTGGGCCTCGGTTCCTCAAAACCCGATTAGTACTAACCCAGGGTTAATTACTATGACAACCCATAGGTTTTGTTAAGATGAACCCTGGGTCAAGTTAATCGGGGTTTTGAGGAACCGGGCCCAGGTCATCGTATTAGCGGCTTTAATGAGTGTAACTATAGACAGAACTTGATGTACAGTAGTCAAATCCTTTATTAAAAATGTTTCAAGAATAAACAAAACATTTTTACGTGATTTTATCAAACTTGTTTTATAAAAACACCTTTCCTTGGCAATGGTTGTCGGATCCCAAACGTTTTGATGCTCTGTGCTGAGTTGCTGATAAGGCGCTTTGTGAGTGCTGGATATGCCTTACATTTGGCAATATCTTTTCTCTTATGTACCTTTGTTCTTTTAACAGAAAATGTACGGCAGAAGCTGGACCCGAATTGCATCCATGATTGAAAGTCGAACAGCACTGCAAGTTAAGAACTTTGCAAATCGATACTTCAAGACTAAGGTTTGTTAATCCGTTTCATACAGGTGTTTATTCTTAATTGCCAGCTTTACAACCTGATAGGTGTATCGAAGCATATAAATATCTGTGCGAATACAATTCCGTTTTTACTAAATTAAGCGTCATCACGAGTTCGAGGTTCTTTGAAATTGGCAGCATTCAAGATGTGCAGGCCTATCAATGAATTCCTCCAGCCAGTCAAATTTCAGTGTGTGCTTGCAACTTTGAAAGGACAAACTCTTACTCATTCGTATGTAATTTATTAATGTTTAAATTCAATGTAGGGTCTTAGCTCCACGAGCCTTGGAAACCATAACAGTAGCAGCCTTTTTGTCGAGGAGTCTAACAACAAAGAGCAACCAGAGTTCCTGCTTGCTCCAAATGCTGTGCAAGATGTTGAGGCACAGAAGTATGTCGTGCAAGATGTTGAAGATGATGATTGTGATGTTGACATTGATGGGGAAGATGACACATCTAGCAACCCCTTAATACCAGGTGAAGCATTAGTTTTTCTCTAGGTTCTTTGATGTCCTTATAATTAGAGAACCCTAATTACTGAATATGAGAGAATCATTTGCGGTTTACTTAAATGGCAATATGTTCAGTAAGTGTCGTGATTGTACTGCTGCTTTGCAAATGCTGCTTTCACAGCAACAACAGCTCACCTTATCGGATGCTACAACAATTGAAGGTAAATGAACTCTGGGGTGCTTTTGTACAGAGTGGAAAAATAGTCTAGAGTGAAAAAACCTATAAAGATAACATAAATTGGTTCAATGTGGAAAAATCCAATAAGTTATCACCTGCTATTTCGAGAAAGATTCTCTTCGCTCGCATTGTGCAAGAGTCAGACATGCCAACACTAACATCTAAGACTCTGTAAACAGTCGGTAAACAAAGTCGTGTAGTTTGTTAGGGTTTGCTGCTAATAAAGTGGCAGATTGACAAAGTAAGAGAGGAAAATACCGCCAATTTATATACATACAGTCCTGAATTTACCTGTATAGAGTGTTTTTTGTTTCTCAATAATAATAAATTAAAACGAGACTTACCTGTAAGTTGAAGTTTGACTGAAATTCTGTCAGTGCAGTCACCCACAAAGCAGAGATTACGTGTCCACTCTTTTTATACATATAAGTATGTACCTCCTATACATCACAATTGCTTTTTTGTTGGGGCATTCATTCTTTTAGGATTGACCTCTCGCACATGCGTGTCTCTCATGGAATCTCTGCGGTGGGTGATTGATAAATAATCGTTTATTTATGGATATTAGAGACCCCAGAGTAGTTCAGTTCGTGCTTCTCTTTTAGGAAAGGAGTGTAGTTGTTGTACTTGCTTACCAAATGCTTCAATAGCGGAAGAGAAGTGCACTGATCTTAACGGCCTGTTCTTGCACAAAACATAAAGCTTTACAGATGTATGTGAGTGCTCCTAAACTTAAGAAACTGGTTATTAATTTCAGGTCCGACTTTGGCACCTGACGAAATTTACTCAAGACTCGTGGAGTCGGCGTTGCAAGAAAGTGAGGCATTACAAAAGGTATTCTTGCGCCGAATGTAACTGTTTTTGTGTAATAAAGAGTTTCATATACACGTGAACATAGTTTAGTACAGTCTCAGTTTTCATGGTGATTCTATAGCCATGTACAAGAAGACATTTTTTCACGATAACTTGTCATTGGTACACTATTACACGTGGGGGTTTGAACAGTGTTACTGTATGATAGAGGCAGGTGTCACTTCTGAAGTTGTTTATTGTACTATTGTCAGAACGCTAAGGCCAGAATTCGATCCTTCATGAGGTTCTGCAGTATTGGTGTTCTTAAGATCGCAGATAGATCTGCAAGTTTCATGAATTGGAAATAATCGAGTTTTGCCGATCTACAACAAGGAACACCATAATATTCATTCGAATTTGTATGTTGTATTTAAATAAATGCCACTGAAGGACAACAGTATTTGTAGGTTCTGCAAGATTTAGGATCTTTTTTTCTCGCCATTTTTTCTAGCGAAGAGAATTTCCGATATTTTACCAAATTTTTTAAACCTTCTGCTACAGAATTTACAGGGCTTGGGAGATATTCGCTGCGATGAAGATGTCGGCTGTGAATCGTCAAACACTGACTCAGGCCAGAGCCAGAAACCCTTGAGTGCGTCAGGTAAAGTGATAAACGAAAAAAATCCAAGAAATATGAATGAAAAGACCAGTCTTTAATATACATGTTTAGCAGTTTTCTTTAGCATAGAGGAAACGTTAAAATGTGGCGTGTTACTTTATATAGATCTATGGAGTTACCTAATATGGCAAGGAGAAACTCTCCAGCGTTTTGTCCGTACAACCTGATGAAGACTGCAGATTCGGTCGAAAATTTGTCACCACGATTTTATAGATCAGATTTATATTCATTCATATAATTTTTAACAGGATTTTAACTGATTGCCCTACGTAAATAGTTTATAGTGTACTCTGATCTCTCTGGACAGGAACAGCAGTTGACGGGCAAGATTCAGTACCACTTGACCCCGATGTTAAAGTTCTAGTGTTTGATACAGAGAAAGATAGAAAACAATCATTAGACACCCAAAATGAACCACCGTTTGCTGCAAGTAGCAACAGAGATCAACGATGCAGCGACACAAAACCAGGGGAAGACACAAGTATCAGGAATATAGATACTAATTCTTTTGCCAATGTAAGTGTTCTTGAAGCGTGTAGTGAAGAAAAAAGTGGTTTCTTGGAAGAAAAACAAGCCACGTTGGTGCATTCGAAAGAAAGCGGCACAAGTATGAAGGAATATCCTCAACAAACTGACCAGTCAGTTGGCCAAGAAACTAAAGAGCACCTATGTCAATCGCAAAGCCCAGCGACAGAGAGTGAAGTTACTGCTGCACATCTGGTATCTGACAATGAGCGATCCCAGCCAATGTCAGATCTAGAAGCTGACACATTGGATCAGATCACCATACAACGTGATACTATTCTTGAAGAAGAAAAGATTGCAAACGGTGAATTCTTCATGGGCCGCTCACTGAAAACACCTGAAAGGTATGGCAAGCAAAACTTACATCTGTAGTACGGCCCTAAATTTTTAGAATGTTAATCAACAGTTGAAAGCGTCAGTTAATTAAAACAAGTTGAAATACAGAAAGACATGCTTGCTATTGGTCACACAATGTAAAATAGTACTTAGACCACTGATGGTAGTGTGGCTGGTGTTGGTATGGTATGAAATGGTATATGACTAGTGTACTGGTTACAGTACCCCAAAAGTTGGACTAGTATGATATAGTACATGAACATTAGTAGTAGGATGCACTGATGCTGGTATCCACATATGTTGATGGATCGTCGGTGCTAGTATGGCTGATGTTGATATTGTACTGGTACAAGGTCCACTGGTGGTAGTACGCCCTGATGTTTGTCTGGTATAGTATGAAATGGTACATGGACTACTGGTGCTAGTACGCCCTGTTATTCGTCTGGTATTATATAAAATGGTACTTGGAACACCAGTGCCGCTATTGCTGATGTTGATGGGTATGAAATGGTACGTGGACTGCTGGTAGTAGTTCGCCCCGATGTTGGTTTGGTATAGTATTACGTGTTACATGGACCACTTCTAGTAATATGCACTGTTGTTGGTGTGGTATTAATGGTACTTGACCACCAGTGCTGTTGTCGTTAATATTGATATGGTATGAAATGGTACATAGACGAGTGCTAGTAGTACACTCTGATGTTGGTTTGATATAATATTATTTGGTACATTGATCACTTCTAAAAATATGCACTGTTGTTGGTGTGCTATGAATGGTATATGACCACCAGTGCTGGTATCTCTGATGTTGGTGTGTTATAAAATCACACACGATGTACTGGTGGTACCAATAACTGTTGCTGATATGGAGTGAAATGGCACATGAACTGCTGGTGGTTAAAAACTATCGCTTGCTCTAGTTTATGGAGTTATTAATTACAGGGTGGCGAGTTTTATTCCTAAGTGGTAAAAGCAATAGTGTGTTTTACTTGTTTTAAGTCATCAAAAAATTTCAAACAGCGACGGTGATTTTTTTTTCAAACTGTAGGTATATGAAAATACGCAATTACATTCTGGATATGTGGGAACAAACTAAACCGCACTACTTGTTCAAAACATCAGTGAGATCTGGATTGAAAAGCTGTGGAGATGTCAACTCCATAGGTAGATATACTTGTGTGTTTTTTTGCTAGTCACAGTCAAGGGACCTAGAACAAGGAGGGCAATAATTGGTTAACACAAACATTGATTTAGTGTTTTTGATGTAGTGCAGATTTTACTGAAAAGATTTCTTAATCGCAAGTTTTGATATGATGAAAAACTTCGTTTCCATCTTTTCATCATGTCCATGTTTTCAAGTATCGTAGATATTGCCCGTCTACCCTTAGTTAGTAAAGGGAGACCTCCCCTCTACTATGGTCTCCCGTAATTTTCGTTTGAAATTATCCTTTTTCAAACCTTCACATCTTCGTCAAATTGCGGCCCAATCTTTATGAATCTTTGAAGCTTTACTAATATTAGTGCATGGAAATACACTTGTTTTCCCGACAAACTAGATATATTTTCATGCCATGTTAGCGTGATGGCGATCTAAAGCTTAAAAAATAAACAAAGGTGCTATCTTTTGTTGTTACTGACGAGAAGGCTTTTTACAAGATCTTCTATAACTAGAGACCTTAGTACAAGAACATTAAGTTCAGTTCAGTTCAGTTCAATGAAGATTTAACTAATTTTACAAAGGACTAGATATGTCATCTTCAAATAGCAATTAATGTTAATCTAAGGCAGATGCAATGTCTGTTACAAACAGAAAATCTACTATTAGAATTCTACTTGCCTAATGTTAAGGTTGAGTTTACAAAGAGTACACAAATCTATAAGTTTTTATCAGCTAAGAACAGTAACGACATCATATCACTACCAATGAATGGCAGTAGAAATGGTAGTGGAAGTTGTAGCAGCAATAGCATTGCCGAAATCCTATGGTGATTCTTTATGGCTTTAAAGCTAACTGCATAGTTAGGCTCTGTCCGTTGCTGTTTTGACTTACTACGACTATTGGATATCAACTTTTTATTTTGTTTTTAGGTCGTGTTCATGCATTTCTGGAAGACATCAGTGCCATCAATGTGGACTGTCCCGTTATACCCCAGCCACGACTCGCTCGTCCCAGAAGTGATTCAGAGTCAGACAAGAGAAAAGATGTTCCAATGGAGTCCTGGGTAAGTATTCTCCGCCCACGGAAGCGTCGTATCCACACGGTTAAGGGGGAATGGATTGATGAAAGTGCAGCCGAGGGAGTCACGATAACGGTGAGTAATACATGCTTTCGGATTAACCTCTAATGGTATTTTGTTCTAGTGCAGAAAGTTCGCGCAGTTGTAAGATCTCTATCTCCTAATCTTGAGGTCCCTAGTTCCATCCCTAGCCTGGTCGAGTTTTGGACTCTATCGCACTCACCTGAAATACCTGGAAGCTCTTTGAATTTTTGATTTATTTTGGCAGGGCCTTGACAACTCCTCAGAGTTGTTGTTTTCAGAATACTCGTGGGTTTCATTTTTTTTAACTCTATAAGAATAAAAACATCTTAATAACCGAGAGCGAGGTCTGTCCAGGAGAATATTTTGCCCGAGGTCTTTCATACGAGGTTTGTACGAAAGACCGAGGAAAAATATTCTCCCGGACAGACCGAGCAAAACATGGTTTTTAAGATTTTTCTTAAATGGCTCATTAGTTTGATTAAAAAGCATTTATTTCTTGTAAAAATATTCTTCACAATGTTAATTTTCGCACCGTTGACAAACTTGACGACTTTCACCATTCGCTGAAAGTTTTCATTCACTGATTTATCTTTCTAATTATTATTTTCAGTTGACGTCTCTTGTAGAACTTTTCTCGGGTTAATAATTTCGAGCGGATAATATGGAGTCCGTAACTCAAAAAAGTCTGTACGATAGCTTTTTGACCTAAGTTCAGCCAATCAGAACATTGGAAATTTGGTTATTGACCGAAAATCAGAGTTACCATTTAATAAATCAGCGTTACCGTCGCGTAGTTTGCGACCTTATGTAGTAATTAGCTGAAGAGAAACGACAATTCCCAGAAGACCTCGAAGATTAGTTTTGTCACGTTTTTAGGTAATGATGCGCCATCTTACATCTCTGTACGCGACTGCCCCCCCCCCAAAAAAGCCTCTACCAGATTAGCAAAATATTTTTTGTTGCAAAGGAAATATCTAGATGCCTAGATGCTTTTAGTTATTGTGAAAAAGTACAATATCCAGCGCAAGTGTATTGTGTTTGTTCCTTTAGCATCCTTCAGAAGAAGAGGAGAAGACAGATAAAAACCAAGAAGATCGAAAGACTCCGTTAAGAAGATCCAGACGTCCTCGGCCACGACCCTCTTCTTATGACCCGTTTCAGTTGATTCCATGCCGAAAGTTTCCATCGGCAAGTGCTGTTCCGTTTGAGGTCTGTTTTAGTTCGTATGCAATTGTTGTCATGGATACTCACGCACATATGTCAACGACCGAGATCATAGGCCTGTTAGGAGGAAAATACTACCCCCAATCAAAAAAACTTGAGGTAAACATCTAACTGAAAAGGAATTGATCTCAGTACAGGATTCCCTTATTACGATGAGGAAATCTAGGCCAGGAAAGTCCTTGAATATTTTCTTAAAAACCCTGGCATGAGTAAAGTGTAATAATATTTTAGTGAATTTAATTTGATGCTATCGATGTACGTTCTTAAACAAATGCAGAGGCTCGATTCTACACCAAAAGGCAAGCTTCATTGGACGATAGGTCCGATAGAGAGCCCTCGAAAGCATAGTTGCTCTTCTGGGCTTTTTTGTTTTGTTTTCTTTATTCAATCCTATAGTTACATCAGTGTTATTACATTTCGTGACATTATATTCACATTGAATTTCTATATACATTACATTACAGGAAAAAGCATTATTTCTTAATTGAAAAAATAATAATTTCTTTACTCAGTCAGACATTTCTCAATAATCTGCCATTTCCACTTGATTGACAGAGTTTTTGCGTAAGTATTTTCTATTTCCTTTTCGATTTTAACCTGATATTTCAAATGCTCAATAAATACTGCAAATGTTATTGCTTTTTTTTGCCACTTAGACAAATAGTTTTTCGTCTTCTTCGTACGATTTTAGTTATGAGCGTTGTTGTTAACATTGGCAGTGATGACAGTTAAGACGAATTCAAATAGTTGATTGATAACAGTTGGCACATCTTGTCTGCATTTTGCCAGGTACGAGAGGCCAGCCCATGCGACAGTATGAGTACTGGTATGCAATGTGAAATGGACCCTGTATCTCAGACTGAAGCGTCTGAGAGTTTAGCCAGGAGTGGCCTTTCTGTGGTAGGCTGGTACCATTCGCATCCTACCTTCGCTTCAAGCCCCTCCATTCGAGATATAGATACCCAAGCAAAGTTTCAGGTGATGCAACACTTTCATGGTTTGTCAAGAAATTTCAAACTAGTCGTAATGTTAGCAGCATGAATATTACAACCATATTCGGCAATCATTCTAAGTCGAGATGCAGAATAATATTAGTTGTTTTTCGGGGGGAGGTGGAGGGGGTAGTGTCCTAATATAGACTAATAATATTAATCTAGTTTTTTTGTCTTTGTCAAACCTTTTAATTTTTAGAAATTACATTTTTTAAAAAACAAAAGTCACCAACACAAAGCATTGTGACTCGTGTACTTATTGCGTACTTTTATTTGTAGCAAAGTTTGAAGAGGACCTAGAGATGAGACTCGTAGTTTAGTCAGTAGAGCATCGAGAATAATTATGATGCCATTACTCAGTTGATAGAATACCGATAGATATGTTTCATTGCTCAGTTGATCATGATGGAACAACAATAGATGTAGCTTCACAGCATAGTTGGCAGAGAACTAAGTTGTATATTTTCATAGCTTAGTTGATGGAGCACTAACAGATGTATCTTCTTAGCTCAGTTGGTAGAGCACCGAAAGATATGGTTTCATTTCTCAATTGGTATTTTCACATCTCAGATGATGTTCGAATCCTGTTCCTTTTTCTAAGTTTTTTTCTTCCCACTTTCTCGAACTGCGGATGTTATTGCGAAGACCTTTTAAACATAAATCACTTTTCAGCCTTTATATTCATGCGCATGTGTTTCCCTTCTGCAGGAATGGTTCGGTAAGGGTGGGGCACCATTTGTTGGTGTTATTGTGAGTCCGTACAACTACACTAACACTTCCAACCAATCGCAACTGACGTGCTTGACTGTGAGCGAGGAATGGAATACCACCACCCAATATAGACTACCGTTTAAATTTGAATACAGCTTGATTGAGAATTCCATTAATCATTCAAAGGTACTTCACCAGCTTCGAGACCTCGTTGAAAGATACTACAGAAAAAACAGGTTCGTTAGGGAAAAGGTCAAAACAATGGTACTTCCTAGGAACCCAATTTAGGGGGGTGGGGTATTATGTACTGCCACCCACCACCTTTTTTCAAATAAGCTGAATTTCAGGAGCAAATATCAAGTTTAATAAATTATATATTGATAAAGTGCTTGCACCAACGCCTTCTTTGTGGAGAGAAGAGTCTGTAATACAATAAAAACCAATACCCCTAAATCAGGTTTTGAGAAATTGAGCTCTAAAAAAATGGGGAGAGGGGGGGTGGGGTAGGGGATATGTGCCGCTACCCACCACCTTCCCCGACAAAATTGGGTTCCTTAAAAGGACCATTGCAAAACCCCCAAATATGTGTTGACACGTGACTGTTCATTGCTGCTACCGGCAGGAAGGTGGGGTAGGGTCGGCTTTGTCTCTCTCAAACATTCCTTTCAAACCTTTTCTCTGTGTTACTATCTCTTTTAGTTTCATGTTTAATCTAATTTACTCTACTGTTTTTGGTCTTAATTTGGATTGTTTTAAGTTTTATATCTATGATATATATCTTTGGTCTGCTTTCCTCCCCTCCCTCCTTAGGACATTTTGTCGCGCATCATGAAGTGGCATTCGAACTTTTAATCAAACAGCTACTATAACAGCGTAACATTCCAATGCACTTTTCAGTGTGCTTTGAGCGCTTCTGAACGAAAGAAGCCGACCTTGTTTATCACAAGATAATGGCAAAATGTTGAAAATGAATAGTTTGTCGTGGTTTTGACAACTTCGAGGATGCAAGATGGGAGGAACTCGCGATATATTCGGCTTCCGAGTAATAGAGACAAAGTAAGTATAATAAAATGCAGCCAATTCTTCGCTTAAACTAGTTTAAGAAGCGGTGAACAAAACGTTGAAGTTTTTTGAATATCGTTACTGATCGTTAAATGTTTCTGTTGACTTGCATAGGCATGTAGAGTTTTGAATTATGACCAAAAACTTGCGAAGAACTTTACTCGAGGCTGAGTATTGATTTATGCCCTGCGGCAATTTCCATTGTTTACATTGGCAACCTATATTGGCTGTGATTTATCAGCCGACGGAGAATGCATCTTGAAAGGAAGAAATTTAAATCCCTCAAATATCAATCAAGGAAGTTTTGATCCGTGCTTTTTGAACACGAGAACTTATTGGTCAATTTATTGATTTAGCCGAATACGAATACGAATGAAGATAAATGTTGTCAGCTCATTAACACGTGAAATGAGCAACTAGCTATATATCAATAAACATCATACTTTTTGTTTGAAATTATTAATCATAAGCATGCTTCCTGCCAAAACCTATTTTAACTCCTTTCGCTTTTCTGTAGTAATTGGCTTTTATGTTAGTGTATTAAATGAAATTGATCAATCAATTGAATGTGCGAGTCTTACAAATCATTTGATATTTTATATATATTTAACAACTATCCCTCCAGCCCAAATGGGCTAGAAGCCAATAGCCCATGAGGCCGCAGGCTAAAATCATACTAGCTGGTCAAAAATCAGAAGCTCTAAGATTAATTTTTTAATGTTTACAACAAATATGATCACGCACAATTGTTACTCGTAGGCTATCACTAACAGCCTATGAGTAGCGTAGCCAATCATAATGCAGCATTCATGATAGACCACTAGTATGATTTTACTAAATATATATATACACCACGTACTTGTAATCAGTGCAAAACTATAGCAATTGAATATCTATTACTAAGAGTTTTATGTTAACTATAAATGAGTTTATGAGCTGTCAAAGCCCAGAGTTGCCTTAAACTTAACAATTAATTAGCACAACCCATTAATTCTACTTGACATATGAATTCGCTTTTGTGCTGTGGTTACTAATGAAACTTTAAGTAATCTCAGTGTCTCTATTTTATGATAAACTCACAGGGGGGTCACCTTGAGATTCGACCAGTTACTGCTCCAAGTAACAAAACGTCAGCCAAGACGTCTCTGCTCTCTTCATCTGTAAAGACGCCTATTCTAACCATATCAAGCCCTTCCACTACAAGGCCTAGAACAGTACTTGGAACATATACTGATGCGGAACGGACACACACAAAGCCAAGGTATTACACCTTTCACCTAAATTTACTTTAAATACCTAGGAGTTTTTTTTCCCTTTCTTTGACATATAGGATAAAAAAGTAGAAAAATAGAAATTATCAAAGTGAAAAGATCTGCTCAGTGCAGAGGAAGGTTGGGATGTGAGGGTAAAGGGGAGGGGGATAGGGAGGGTTGAGTGCTGTGGTATAGTTTTGCAGATCATCAGGCCTCTGTTGGGCTTTGTTGATTTTGTGGTCTTAGAGATTTTTAATTTTACAATTATGTTGAAAAATCAGCAGTCAATTTTAACATTGCTCATACTTGTTAATGACATGGAGACTGAGTCAGTACATGACAATAGTCAGAAGGAACTAAGCCTGTACTGAGGTCCCAAAAATTGGTTTGAGCCTAAGTGGTAGCTGCCAGTTAGTTTGGCCTGACCCATGAAGCCTTTCTTTAGTGCTCAGGCCCATCGTAAGTGGAGGAGGGG
>JAOBAT010134763.1:0-12073 GCA_026413305.1 Hydrozoanthus tunicans | reverse complement strand
GCTTTGAAAGGTTGTCCTAAAATATCTAATTGAATTAATTAAACTTTTTTTTATTTTCTCATGACGTACCGGCCAGTAGGGCCGGCGCTCCATGAAATCTACCGGCCCGACGTAGAATTTGCCGGCCATTGGCCACCGGGCTGGCGTTAGTTTCCACCCCTGTTCTTATAAAAAAAGCGTTTATCCCACCGCCATGAATATTCAAGTAACTCAACTGGAGGAAGGTCAGTATTGAGGATTTCATCAAATGGCAAAATGATGAGGATGAAATACTCCAGGAAAGCATTGAAATTTGTACCATAAAAGTTCGATGGAAACAAAGAAAAAATGAGAACAAGTTTGAGTCTGGCATCTAGCCACATCTTGACCAGTTCTTTAACAATCGAAAAACCTATTTTGCAACAAGCCTGTGGTCCTTTCTGGAAGTTGTATTAAAGTGGTAACAGATAGTTATTTGAGTTGAGCTTTTGCGAGCTCTTAATGCAACTGCATACAATTAAAATTAAAATAATTCTGCTTAATCTATTTTCAGTTTGTTTTGCTCAAAATTTGGAATTAAATTATGTTCTGTCAATTCTAAAATTAGAATTTTGCAAGAGCAACCCAGGCCTAATTTAATCCTTTACTCAATCTTAATGATGGGAGTCTCTAATCAACTGTTAAGTTACAGGAAGGGTAGCCTGGTTTGGGGCTTAATCAACATCAAAGATAAAAATGAAACTTGTAGGCCAAAAATCGTATAAATTCAACTCTGCCTAAACTGTTTACTCATATAGATTAATTAAGACATTGTGTTTAGAGCAACGCAATTATTAGTGTCCGCGAACTATGATGTAAAGTTTTTGAAGTTTATCATATATCATTCAGATTTTTTGTCTGTACCGCCATGGAGAAGATTAAGTCAACTATACGCGTACTGTGATCATTATCAAACACTTTAACCGGTACCAACTTGCAACTACCATTCCCACATGCTCATGTTAAGAAACTATGCACGCAGGTGACCTTCTACAGACCGATCTCGAATAAACATTTATGCATAAAACTCAAGCTAAAACATATTATAATCAACTGTCTACCGTACAATATGTCTTACCCTAATTTTCTGACTTATTTCTGTCCCAATTTCCATACTTGTATACAAGAAATCCTATCGAACACAGCCAATTCACAACTGATGTTGGTGGCGCGTTGGCGGCTTGGTCGCACAGCCGCTTCGCAGGCTCATAAAATATTTGTATAGAGTCGATAAATTTCCGGGTTGCATTCGGAAAGTGTCGTCAGATACGAATATAGTTCGGGAAAGTGTTATTCAGTTCTGATTACAATTGAAGTATTTGCATATTTAATTTTAATATCTTCCACTTGCTAAGGAGATCGTTGACGCCAGCAACAATTCGAGCGTTGTGATGTCGATGGTAGTCTAACTTTTCCACTCTGAGCATTTGGAGTTTATTTCGTAGAAATTTGTTTCTGTGGCCTTCTGTTACCAAGCCAGTATGTTTAAGCGAATGTTTCGTGGCAACCAAAAGCGGAAAAAGCCAGAAATTTCACATCCTGAAAACTTTGAGCATCGTTTCCATACAGGTTATAATTCTAATTCAGCCGCCTTCACGGGACTACCTCCGCAATGGGAGAATGTTTTATACGGCGAAGAAGGGAGGTTCAAGGAAGATTTTCGTCGACCCCAACCGCTTGTTGATCCAGATGCAATTACTGAAATGTCTCCCATTCGAAAATCACAAATGGATTTGATGAAAAACCACAAACGAAGCCAAACGAATAAGGGACCCTTGTCCAACATGATAAGCGTCTCGCGGTCAAATTCCTTACGAAACTCATTTAGGGGCAGTAATCGACCTGCAAGAAGGATTGCAGAAAAACGGCATCAACAGAGTTCGTTATCACAGAAGCAATCTCGCCCGATTTATGAAGAGCGAGATGACTTTTACCACAGGGACGACCGATATGATTATGAATACGATGAGTATGAGCCAGACATTTCGAGCCACGAATCGTACTCGAGGCACATATACAAACATAAAATCCAACGCGAGACTTCAACAAGCTCGGATTACGGATCGTCAAGCGCAGAATCTGCTGGTTATGACGGCGAAGTTGTGTCGGACAATTCTAGTATAAGATCGACGGGTTCGAGAACGCAATTGATAAATTCTGACAATCCCGTTACACACGAACAATTCAAACAAGCTCTGGAACTAGTAGTTTCTGGTTTGGGTCCTCCGCAAACTTTAGATAACTTTATCAAAATTGGCGAAGGCTCGACTGGTGTAGTATGTTTAGCTGTTGATAAAAGAACTGGAAGACAAGTTGCTGTGAAGAAAATGGATTTAAAGAAACAACAACGGAGAGAACTGTTATTTAATGAGGTGAGAATCATTTTATTTAGTAGTCGTTTGTCTTGATCTTCGCTATCATGAATTCTCGAATCACTTGCTTGCTTGATATTGTCTTTCGTATGGCAGAAAATTTATAACTTTAAGTGTTGTGTATCTTTAGAGGTCGACTTGTTTATTCATATTGCTATGACTTTTACGACTTAATTCCGGAGAAAAGCTGCATTTGAAGCAAAACTTAAGTTACTTTACGGGAAAAATTCCCTAAACTCCGAAAGTGTTAGGAGTACTCGAGTTTCTCACGTCAGAGAAAGTAAGCAAAGAAAGCGATGAAGAGTAAATGTTTCACAATCATCTGGCAGGTTGTTGTTTGTTTTTCGGACAAACTAAAGCAATCTCTAAAGCAAAAATGTTTTGGGGCTAACTCGAAATCCCGAGAGAGTTATTATTATTCCGTCTTTTATTCAATTTGTTTTTGAAGATTGACGCCGGGAACATTCTATAGCGAATTTAAAATACTTTTTGTTTGAACATACGGTTTATCATTAACAAATTACGCGAGTAGTCGAGTATAAACACTAATAAATCGCGTATGTTACAACAACTTAATATTTGGAAGAAGTTTTTAAAGTTCTTCTCGAGTTTTTCTTTTCGTGTATTTAATTTATTGTGCGTTTTGACGCACTGTTAGCTTGCACTTCATGCTGCGGAAATAGATTTGTCGGTGTTTTGATTAAAGATCACGAGCCGAAATGAGGTAAAGACTCTGCTGATGGGTTTTTTAAAATATATTGGCTGCTTTACAGACATTAAAATAGATACATGGCAATTTATACATACGTAAGCGTTGCACTCTAACATTTTATCTGGACTCGTCTGAAGACAATAAAATTGACCGCACGGTTATGCATTATCTCGTATCTCAAGAGTTAGTTGGAATAAGCCTATTTTAAAGCGATTTTATTCAGAGAAATCAATCGTTTCGACCATGACATGAGTTTAACTGTAGCTACAGGCATGGATTTCGTTAATATCCTGTTAATTGTTAAAAGTTCTTAGTTCAATGCTTCACCAACGTCATATGCGTAAAGGAAATAGTTTTGAACCACAGACCCCAAGAGGCTTTTATTAATACCATAGTTAAGTATTAAGTGTTAATTATGAATGAGATAATGGCGTCCAGGAAAGCCTTTTTTGTTCGGTTGACAATGGCTTGAGGTTGAGTAGTTGTCCTGCTCAGTTGACCCTGAAGGCTGAATGAACACAGAATTGTTGCATGTAAATGTAATCGATTCACACTAGTACTTCCAGTTGCAAATTAATTAACGAAGCAAGATTATTGTGCTTCTCTACTGGTTTAAAATTATTTTCTGCCCTCAGTTTGCATTTTTTATAACTAAGTGTATGGACTTGATAAAGAATTTTTTTCAAAAGTTAACATTCAAAACGGTGTCTACACACTCAGGAAGATGTTCTGTTTATAATTTTTAAGATGCATTGTCATGGTTTGTATTTGGTATTAGCATATACAGCTTCCAAGCTTTACACGCCTCTTTGGGCACGGACTTTGTTCAAGCATCATGTGATGCCATAATTTGTGTTCAAAGGAGTTTCTTTGGATAAGATTATATTTTAAGAATCCAGATAGTTCTTACCATACAAATATGTCTAAGTATGTCATGCACATATAAGTTCCTTGCTATATTGCTTCGGCTAAATTTAGAGTGCTAAATTCAGGGTGATTATTCATTACACTTGACTGCTTCTGACAGTATATAACAATACGCAATTGATATTAGCAAAACAATGTACATAGAAAGAATTTACATGTCATGGTAAGAAAGAATCAATTGGTTTGACCTTAACCCTTAAAGAGTAAATGGTTTTTACTGTTGCCCTTAGATTTCTTTAACTATTTAAAGTTTTTCAGTATTTAACATATTAAATAATGGAATCGGAGATAAATTTTAAAAGACATTTTAAAAGAAGTTTTGGTGCAGCATAAATTTTAACCATTTTTAATATGTTTTTATAATTATTTTACAAATCATTCAAAGAAAAACAGTGATTATACATTTTTTTTAAATTTATGAGGATTGGGGCTATAGAGAGAAAGTTTGATATTAACTAGACCTGTCAAATGATTTAACTTAATGCTTGTGTCTTCTTTTTATTGCTTTGCCCAATACTTGTGGAATTGAGCTAGCTTTCAGGCCATACAAATAGTGTTGAAAGAATGTCGACTGTACATGTGATGCGACAATACTCCTGGTTAGCAGTGTGACTCAGTGGTTGGGGTGTCAGATTCGTATGCATTTATTCCAGATTCAAATCTTACTCTAACTACTGACCAGATTTGGCTTCTGTGATCCCAGAGTCAAATCAACTATGCTTGTAAATAGCCAACTGATCTGGCCTCAACCCATTGGGATTCTTAACTGATCATGAGTGTATTATTTAGTATTTCTTACATTTATTTACTATTTAAAAATTATGCCTTCAACTTACTAACCAATAGGCAACTGTGATCACATTTAAGTTATTGTTGTTTGTTTCAGGTTGTTATTATGAGAGACTATCCCCATCCGAATGTAGTCGAGATGTTCGGCAGCTACCTTGTAGGCGACGAGCTGTGGGTTGTGATGGAGTTTCTTGAAGGTGGCTCACTCACAGACATTGTCATTCACACAAGGTACAGTTAATCCACTGATTAATAATTATAGTAGTTTTATTCAGTGAAATAACTTGAAGCTTTAAAGATTTGTAGCCAAAATAAGTACTATATATTATTACAATAATTACAATTGCAAGCTAGCTAAGGCTGCTAAGTGCATGCACAGGGTTTGTTATCAAAGGGGTAAAAAAGACTAACAATTTTAGATATTAAACTGGCGTGTCGGCCAAAATTTAAAGGCCCAGCAAAAAGTACACTGCAGGCACAGTATAGTGTATCATATACTTAGCACTAACCAGATGAAATTTGCTACTGGTAATATAATTCCATTTTTCATTCCAACTGTAGTTCTTAGTCTAAGAAGTGACTTCCTGTGTTAAACAAAGGAAGGCACTTTTTAGTTAGTTAATATACAAATTGTTATACCTTATCCTGTTCTAACTTAAAAACCACTGCCTGAAAATCCACAAAGCAACCACTCATTTTCTTTTTCTTTACAAGTAGATTCTAAAAATGTCCATCACTGCAACAAATTTTGAAGTTTGTAATTTTGATGAGATTTTTCATTAATCTGATTTAACTTAGCAAGGTAAGGGTTAAGAGTGCAATTTTAAGCCTACTGTAAATATTTTCAACTTAGCTGTGTCATTTGATTAATGCATCTTATAGATTGAGACTAATTTGATTGAAACAAAGGAAGCAATACTTCAAAGAACTAATTCCTATTTCCAATTGCAAATAATATTAATTTTGCCTTTCAGTTTGACAGAGGAACAGCTAGCATGTGTTTGTCGAGCCTGCCTCAAAGCCCTCGCATTCCTTCATTCACAGGGAGTAATTCACAGAGACATCAAAAGTGATAGTATACTCTTAACCTCCAGTGGACAGGTAATGCTCATTGTATTGAGCTCCTAGATGAGCTTTTTTTAAACAGAACCCAAATCAAAGTTGAAGGGTGTGGCAGAACTAAGATATTATATTATATCAATTCTCTCATTGATTAAAACTCAAGAAATCTCAACTACTAAGGGGGTTGGTCAAAGTTCAACTTAATTCTTGCATAAAATTTGACACCTACCATACAAGGGAATGGTTGTCATCAGCCACAAGACAGAAACTGATGCTTCGCCAAGAATATAAGGATCTATAGAACAAAACACTGAGAACATTCACATTCAAAAGCTGTTACAGTGGAACCCCACCTTACAGCCACCTCATTATATTGGCCACTTTTTGTTTAGTCCAGTGATTGAGTGGCCATACTTTTTCTTATAAAAAACCTTGTTAATTCAGTCAACCTGTTGTTACGGCCAATTTTTTTTTGACTCAGGGGACCATATTAATGGGCCCCACTGTAGATATTTTACATGTCTGAATAGTAAAGATTTTAGGTAAAAACTAGTTTAAGACAGACCTTTTTATAAAACTTGTAAAAGCTAAATAATTTTAGAATTTCCAATAAACTTCCCTGTCCATAAATATATTATGTAGGGAGTTTCTTAACCTCTTGGGTTCAGACTCAAGGTAGTCTGAATTTCTTGGCTCGTTTCAATGATTATGATTAAAGTTAATAGGGTTGTGTAATAAAAAATTCATTTATTCAATAAAGAAGCTATAACATTTAAGCATCATCTGCATTTGGCAAAAGCTATAATAGTAATTATAAGAAAAATTTAACAAACCAAGAACACATTATTTTTCAAATTTATATTATATTTCTTTTTGAAGTGGCAGTAAGCCCATTTCAGCTTGTGGGTCACCAAAGTAAAAGTTTCAAATTTTAGTCTCTGTACTCAAGTACCATCAATTTATAATACTTTTTTTGAAACGACAACGAGTCCTTTTTGATTTGTGATCAACAGGTAAAAATTTCTGATTTTGGTTTCTGTGCACAAGTAACTCGTGAAATGCAAAGAAGAAAGTCGTTGGTTGGCACTCCATACTGGATGGCACCAGAAGTTATAGCCAGAAAACCATATGGAACAGAGGTCTGTAACGTCTTTGATTGTCAGTAATCACCATAAGATTCTGTTATTTCTGATGACGAGCACAATTTATCCAAAATTATTACATAAAAATTAGGTACCCAAGTTGTGATTTATCAACACAGTGCATACAAGTTTGCCGCCAGAGGTTTAAAAAATTTTTCAAGTAGAAGGTGGGATATGAAAGTGTGCTCAGAAAGCATGCTCTCGACAAATCCTAAAACTTTTCCAGTTAAAGAATAAGTATTTCTAGTAAGGGCCCAATTAATGGAGGGCGACCTCTGTTGTTAGCCCTGCCATTAACAGCAAACACTGTAAATAAATAAATAAATAAATTTCCAGTTTGTCGTTTTTAAAAAGATAACTTTGACCATCGTATCAATACCTTCAAAATACAGTTCGAGAACTATAGTAGGTAGCCAACATTGTAATAATTAGATGACTATCACTAGTACCTGAACATTTCATCTCGTCTAACCTAATTTTGGAACTGTTTACCTCCAATTCCAGGTCGACATTTGGTCGCTGGGTATTATGGTTTTGGAGATGATTGATGGTGAACCGCCATATTTCAATGAACCACCCTTGCAGGCCATGAGAAAGATAAGAGACACAGAACCGCCTATGCCAAGACATCCAGAAATGGTAAGACATGTTCTTACTTAACTGTACACAATGTATAGTTATAGAGAGTTCGAATAGTTTTGCCAACTCTGATTTCTTCATAAATAAATAAATAATTTTTCTTGATATGTTTCGGGTCTTGAGGAAGAGGATGAGTTGAAACATTCAGAAAAACTATTCTGAGAACTTAGTTCAAGAATGAATAGACGCTTAAAAATAAGACGTTTAGAGAAAGGAGAACACATTTATTTGTTTGCAATGAAAAGGTTTGCAACCTGTATCTATTCGCGTTCACATATGGACTAACGGTTACCGCCTGGTTAGCCCAGTTGGTAAGCTGACAACCCAAATGCCAGTGTGATTACCAGCCTGACTGTTTTTTTTCTTTATCTTCTTTTAGGTTTCTCCTCGTCTGCAGTCATTTATCGAAAGAACGCTGGTGCGGGACCCTGCACAGCGGGCGACAGCATTTGAGCTGCTACAGCATCCGTTTATACGAGCATCGAATGGTTCCACTTCACTCTCGGACATGATGAAGACATTTAAACATAGCGTGTGCTGAGTGGCGTAGAAAAATCACTCGAGTTCTCGCTTAAAATATTTCGCGAATCTAGTCAATGGCCGTTTTCACACTAGTTAAAGGACAGACAAGTCGTTAGACATTTGTTCGTCTTAGTGTGAAAGGGACACGAACAAATCGTCCTGTGTTGGCCGGTCACAGATTCACATCATACTTAATACAATTACTGACGTACAAACAGAAAAAGGTCGCCATATGCTAGTACACCATTCTCATTTCTTGATAGAAGGACAACTTTTTGTTCGACAGATGTGAATTTAAGACGGCTTTGGTCGATTCGTTTCTCTAGACGAACAATTCGTCCACGAAATTTCGTCTAAAAAGACGAAAAACAAACTGAAGGACAAATTCAAACGACTTGTTCCTCCAGAATTGTGTTTGTCTCGTTTCCACACACAGACGACTTGTCCGTCATTAATGTGAAAGTGACTAAAACAGGCATTTTGTGTTCTGTTTCCTTAGTTGTGACAAGAGTGGTATACTTTACCGATGCAATTCTTTGAACTTCTATTTTGCAGTTGTTTCTGTAGCTGTATAGCCTTGACGAAGGATCGATTTTAAATGGAATGTGTCTTATTCAGCTTAACATTTATAAATCTTGTTATATTTTGCAACAGCAATTTTTAAAGTTTTAATATAAGCATTTACATTTCACATTCAGATCTAGAGTTTACAAACGCGGAAAGTCAAATTCAACGAGAGGTTTCGTTTTTACTGCGATATTGTCCAAATATCTGCTAGTAATTAGGAAATTTCTCGCTCTTGCATGGGTGATTATAGTAGAGTAAGTTTTCTGTGCGATTTATTTTGGAAAAACGCAAGAATTCTAATATTTTGCCATTTCTGCTTTACTTTTTCAAAACAGTTTTGTATATAGTTGAAACAGTTGAAACAAATTTATTACTCTAGACAATTTTGCCGCTTTTGTTATCAGAAGTTAAGCATACTGTAGATAGAAAGGTAGAAATATATTCGAAATTGTGAATATTACAATATTACTTGCAAGTTTATTAAACCACATACTAAAAGGTTATTTAGTATATTTATTTTTGTTTATGTTTTAGTGTGTACATTTTTTAGTTTAAGTACCGCTGACACTATAACTTGACGATTAGAACAACCAAATACCATAAAGCTTGTCCCCGGTTTTAAGCCACCCCCCTCCCCCCGGGGATATAAGCCCACCATTTGCCAACGAAGATATCAGTTATTTCAGAAATAAGCCCGACACAATTATGTGTCCATCTACCGGCATAAATGCTTTCCCTTTTTATTTCTAGCTCAACATTAAAATTATAGATATTTTTTAAATAAGCGCTAACTATCCGTGTTGATTGTGACGCACGATAAGTGTCAGTATTATAAAATAATGTAACGTATGCTAGCTTTTATTCGTATCTCAGATACGTTTAATTTTATCTCGTTCCGAACAAAAATGTTTAACGCCTATAAGCTCCCAACTCCCGGTTTACAAGGGCAACCAAAAAAGCTTGTAAAGGTGTATAAGCCGAGGGCTTTGGCGTTGAATTTTACAGTAGTTTTGCCTAAAATTCTATATATGAGCCTCTTACTTGCCCAATAGTATAATGCTCTATATATTACACTAATCAATATAATAACTAACCCGGTTGTGAAACTTGGTAGGCCGTTTATAAGTTTTACTGTTAAATCTAGCTACACAAATTAGTTTTAATAAGTTTTATAGCAGAACTGTTTGAACGTTCCATATTGTTATTTCAATTTGTTTCATATTACTGGCTCGTGTTATAAAAAGATCAAAATTTTTCATTTTTTAAGCTATAATTCTTAAGATTTTCATTAGGACTCAAACCAAGTTTGTCGTGAAGTGTTTTCCCACGTCGATCTTCGATTACGTTTAGACTGTCTCTCTGTCAACCTTGCTCTTTTACTTCTGTATCCGCGGCATGTCAGCGGCGTTTCTCGTTGCTATGATACAGATGATAGAAGCCGTTCAAGCGAACCCGTTCCACCTCAAAGCCCAACAGGTGTGCCTGGGCCCATATTGACACTTTCACGTTTCTTTTTTCTTGGGGGCCTTTCAATGCAAGATGAAACAAAAAGAAATAGTTATATAAATACAAGCTATACATATTTGTTGGCACGGGTTCAGAGGTCAGTGTAAGAACTAGGGAAACTCCCATTGTTCTGCGGCTGTTCACATTTCCCACACCAAAATGTTCAAATTTTCATACTGAGAATACATCGACCAGTATATAACACAATGTTTAAGTAAAAAGTAGTGAAACTCTTTTTTTAAAGCAATGTCTCTTTGTGCAATGACAGTTAAGCCAATCGTAGAACTCCTGAAAACAAAAGCGAAGATAACCTTCTGATTTTCAATGTTAGATTTTTTCTCAAATTTAAAAACATAAGTGTTTCTACTAAGAAGGATTGAATGAGTGAACTGGAAAGAAATACATCAGCTTACTTTTGAAGATAAGATCAACTTTTAAAGTTTAACCAATCACATCAATAGTTTAAAGTCCCTATCAAGCTTAATTTTTTACTTTTTGGATTAAAACTAATGTCATCTGTGAACTCGAAATTCGAATAACCAAAGAAAATTTCCACGTCTAAGCATGCTTTTTAATCAAGAAAAGATTGGAATGTAAATTTTGACCGAGTGGGCCGGGTACTGGTAACCTCTGACGTAGCAGCAGTGAGTTATGTGATTTTGTTTAAAAATTTTAATTACTGTTAAAAAATGTCATAAAGTTTTTATTTCAAACAATTTTAAGGGAATAACTCATTGATTAAAGTTATAACAATGTGACTTATTGTAACCAGAATTGAATTTTTGAGATAAAAAAGATTGCCTCTGCTTTATGCCTCGTGCTACGTCATCATTGCACGCTTCAAATCTAAAAAATGTAACAGGAACGTCGAGAAAAAGTTTTGTTTTCAAAAATTACTGTTATTAAAGGGCTTTACTTTTCATTTGGAACTTAAAAAAATAAGCTTGATAGGGACTTTAACAGTATCACAATTAACACCTTTCTGCATCCATTATGGTTGATCTCTCTAGTTCTTACTCGAATTATTACTTAAACCGTCTTTTGAGTGACGAAAAGAAAAGGGAAGAAAAATATGAATGATGCTTCATCCAACAAATTATTTGCGTAAGAAAAGATGAGACAAAGAGTTACCAACTCGCGGAAATCTTTTGCACAAGAACGCTCATAAAACAAAACTTAAAAATACCTCTGATATTGGTAAGTTGGTCCCAGTCCTTCCGGTAGGTCGCGGCGATAACGTACTCTTGGTTATTCCACGTGCCTTTCGGCCGGTTAGGATAAGCACCGCACTGTAGTCGCTTTGCGATTGGTGCAAACACTGTTCGCCCCTCGATTGTGTGCTAAAACGTTGAAAAGGTAAGGAAGGAGACGACTGGTTTTAGCAGCAACTGCATTCTAGTCTCGTGCAAGCTTATAAGCGGCTCGAATTGAAAAGACTTACAGGTATAATAGTGCAACCATCACTAGGCACCCATGACGCCTCCCCCCCATGCCCCCAAACCTCACCACCTACTTAAGAGTGTGGTACTTACTTGTTTCTGTTGAGTTATATTAGCTGCTGGTGCCAAGCCTGCAATAGTTTAGTATCTTGCGGCCCTCCAGAGAGAATAAAAAAATTTCATCCTTTTTATTAAAGGGAACCGGCACTCCAAAACTATTTTCTTATATGTTTAAAGTGTATATATCACTAGCATTTAATTTGGTCTGTTAGAAAGGGTTTTGGTTGCTGAGGTACTAAGGTTTTTTAAATGTGTAAATTACCAATGTTGTGACGTCAAAGTCGGCAATTCAAAGGGAAAAACTACAAAACAACTGTT
>JAOBAT010134752.1:0-12074 GCA_026413305.1 Hydrozoanthus tunicans | reverse complement strand
TTTGTTATATCTTTCAACCAAGGAGGCAAAACGGGATGTATCTAGATGTCGGCACTTTTTCATTGCGTGCTCGCAATATATCAACTACAGCCTCTCTTTACATGCAAAGTTTTGTTTACAGTTCTAAAACCTTCTATGTAAGCTAAGCTATTTACCGTTCGTGTGTGAACTATGCTACTTAAACTCGTATACGTTCATAACACTTAGCCTTTGTCAATTCATCCTACGCGCTGTTCCGATTTCCCAACTTTCCACCACATCACGTATCTAGAAATGGTAACTTGTTGCCCTAGACACTTGATGGCGCTATTTGTAACACAATTCATGAGCAAACTTATAACCCCTTCAGTTCCAGTTGAGAAGAAGCAGCCTTCGTTCGCTTATCCTACGCGTTGTTCTGATTTCCCCACCTTCTCCCCACCTCCTTGTGGATTTAGAGATGCTATTCTGTTGCCATAGACACATGGCGCGAGTCGGAACACCATTCATGAACTATTTTGTTTAAACCTTCAGTTCCAATTGTCAACTATTACAGTTTCCATATTATGCCCCCCACCCCACCCATGGTCAGTATTGCTGATTTTCGTCAACTAGAGCCTATGCATTTCACCGAGAAGTTTTTTCAACTTCCATTTGCTCTCTTTGATTAGTTTTCATTTTATTTCTCTTTACCAAATGTCCGTTTAAGCGTTTGTTAGGCTGGGCGAAGTTAGATTCTAGTTACTTTTTGGGAAAAAGGGCCAAATCTATTCACCAATGAACGGGTTCTTTAAAATCTAACAAAGCAAATCGAAATCTAATTTCAAAGCGTGATCGTTAAAAAGAACCTGCTGCTTGCGGTGTCTTCTGGGAAGTAGGAACCCAACCTTTAGGGGTGGGGACACGGCTATTGCTTCTGTTTGCTGCCATGTGCATGTGGTTGGAAAAAAAATTTAAGCTTTCTGTTCTTATTTGTATGTGTGTTCCTTTGATAAAAGAAAAAAATTGATCAATTGTCGCAATGCCTTTTGTAGTCCAAATGTTCGGTAGGTACTAGACCTAGTATCCATCGGAAGGACAGTTAATTCAAAACGATTTAAAAACTTTAGCCGAGATAAGCATGTTTTAAAAACACACATAGAATTAGATAAGTTAAAGACAAAATAATTTTAAAACACAAAGTTTCATCTGTAATTCTTTTTTGTTCAAAACTTCTTAGCTGTGGTCCGCGTTAAAATTCATGAGCGGAGTTATCTGTTGATAAATATTGCATGGAAACCCAAGATGAAAATAAGTATGGTAGTGTTTTACCTAGTGAAAATATTAGATAACTTTATATACGTACCCACCCTTCCCGTCCCCAAAACTGCTCAATTTGCCCTATTGCCCCATCTGCCCATTTCCTATCAATGTTCTATTGTTCCACTGACCCACTGTCCCATATGTCCCTATAAACCATTTGTCCAAGTTATCCAACTGTCCCATCTGTCCCATTGTCCCAACTATCCCCATCTGTCCCACTGTCCCATCCGTCCCACCTCCCAACTGTCCCTTCTGTCCTATGTTTCATCTGTCCCATGATCTGTCCCATTGTGCTACTGACCCAGCTTCCCCATCTGTCCCACCTCCCAACTGTTCCTTCTGCCCTATGTTTCATCTGTCCAATTGTCCAATGATCTGTCCCATTGTCCCATGATCTGTCCCATTGTCCTACTGACCCAACTTCCCCATCTGTCCCACTATCCTATCTGTTCCACTGTCCCATCTTTCCCATTGCCCCACCTTGCCCACTGTCCCATTGTCTCATCTGTCCCACTGTCCCATCTGTCCCATATGTCCCATTGTCCCATCCTTCCCACTGTCCCATCTGTCCTACTGTCCTATCTTTCCCGTCTGTCCCACTAACCCACAGTCCAATCTGTCTAACTGTCCAATCTGTCCCACTGTCTCATCTGTCCCACTGTCCCATTTGTCCCACTGTCAATTTTGTCCCACTGTCGAATTTGACCCAGATGTCGCGTTGTCCAATCTATCCAACTGTTCTATCTGACCTTCGAGTAACAAATTTTCGCAATGATTTTTTGAGTTAGTTTTTCATTGGCACAAAATTATTGTAATTTGAACCAATAAAGTAACTCAGGACTTGGTACATAGCGCATAACCTTATCCCCCGAAGTGGAGGTGACTAGTGAGTAATTATTCACCGAGGAGGAGGTTAATATAATTCGCTTTTACCAACACAGAGGTAATTACATTAGCATATACCCAGCCAGATTGAGAGATTGCTTTTTTCAAAAAAAAAAGATGAATAAATACAAAAGTCCGGTTTTCCAAGCTACAGCGCGCGTATTGCAAGGCGCGCGAGACCGAGGCAAAGAACGAGATCAACATGTTGTCAACTTCGTTCGCTGCTATATTCAAACTTCAGGTGTTCAGAGTTTGATATTTGAAAAATATGTTCCGTGTGTTTTGACAATAGGCAAACAAAGAGCCAAAATCAATACAGAGTCAGAGTTAACCTATCGCTTGTGGGGCAAGAATTGAAATTGAAGGTCAACTGACAGTTAAAAAGATAATTCTAAATTGTGCCGGTGCCACCATGAAGAAGACCACGAGGAAGCTTGATTGCCGTCATTCACTCCGATATCAAAGATCTATCGTTTTATATGCATATACTTCTTCATGTCTGTCTGTTGTGCCGAAGAGTGTTGACACCCACCAAGCTTGCCCGCTTTGTACTGAGTTTCCATTGTGAGCGACATTTTTTTTCAAGTGTTGGTGAAGTTTCAACCTTTTTGCTCAGGGGTTTTTACAAAATAGTTTAAAATCCTGTTCGACGAGTTTCTAGAATTCTGATGACAGATACATTCTGCTCTCCATTTCGGCGTACACAACAACCAGGGTGAAAACAATTTTTCGTCCAGTTTCCAATTTCCTAAAACCAGCACTCGTCAGAATAATTCTCGTATAGAAAGCTCAACCCGGAAAACATTTCTTTTCCGTAATCTGAAGCTTTTTTGTTCTCCTCATCGTTATTATGCTGAGATTTCTTCATCAAAAGAAACAGAACAACAGGGAAAACAAATGGATAGACCAAAAGCAGGTAGGCGATGGGCAGGAAGAGACTGTGTTCAATAACATTGCACAGAACCGCGTAGTCAGCTTTCAAAAACTCTTCACAATAGCTATCAAATCCATTATCGGTGCAAATCGTGTGACTAGCTGCGGGCAAAATCTCAAATATCATCAAGCATGTTGTCGGATACGTTACAAAATTAAATAGGACGATGTTTCTCCAGCTTTTCTCCTTCAATGTAGATAGAGCATAATTTTTTTCCTTCATTGCGTTGACTTTTTCTTGCCATTCGATATTAAACAATGCAGTAGTTAATTATAAGGTACGCAACGACGATCACTCCGAAGTTCAAAAGCATCATAAGCATTAACTTTGTGTAGATGCTTACTTCTAAAGATTCTTTGAAACAATAAAAACAAACACCCTGTACTCATTTCGAGCTTTTTCTGTTGAGAACTTCCAGTAGAATCCGCTGGCCAATACCTTTGTCTCATTAATACATCGCAACAAAACAGAGCTTTAGTTGCTCCCTGATGATATTATATAACTACAAGTTTAATTGTCTTGACCTGAAATAGCGTAAAAGGACAGACCGAAGGTAGTTCCTCTTCCGCTGATCTCCGGCGACTGTAGATTCTTCAACTTGATGGTCCGATTCCTGGTCTTTATCGGTTAAAGTTATTTTCTTTATTATTGCGTTTTTCTGTGTAGAAAAAAAAACTCCCATTACAATAGAGGCACACTTTTTTTTATCAAGAACCAGTAAAATTTAGCTCAGGCTCAATGTTTTTTTTTTTTCGGCCAGTTAACGAACTTTGTTCTTAAAGATTAATTCTCAAATTTTCTACGTGTGCTGTGACCTGCAGTCTTATGCTTGATTTTGTTTGATGCTGTGCATGTTCCTTTTATTTCCTCTTTATTCCTTTTTATTTTTAATTTTTTTATTTAAAAAAATTCCGACTCAAATTTTTCTTATATTGTTCTTGTTTTTCGGGCAATTTCAGCCTCAATGTTCTTATTAACCCTGGAACGTAATAGGAAAAAGTTACACGAAGGCATGAGGGGGGAAGGGAGGGGGGGAGGGGTCAATATAATCGAACCCCTGCCCCCCTCCCCCCTTCTAACTTCAAAAATATGCAACCAATTTCCATGAAACCTTGAGTGCGTAGTGTCACCTAAACTTCCATGGTTTCCATGGCAATCATAACACAGAAACAGCATTCCTAGTGTAAAATCAGTGTTCTTCAAGGATACTCATCTAATCAATGTAAAATATACTAAATTTGTAACATAGACAAAAAATAATTTTCATAAAGTTTTAGTCATTTTTTAGGCAGAATACCATTTTTGAAAGCAAATGTCGAGTTTTTCGTTTCCTGTGATGACGTCATCAAGTTAAGTATAAAAGATAAGCCATTAAACAAAGAAAAGTTGTACCAAACCTTTTGGCAATCGATGATTAACTAACTACACAAATGATATCTAATGAAAGCCAAGTGAAGTATCTTGTGATGAAATTTCCTGAGTAAAAACGATTTAAGAAGCCATAGGATTACTTTAAGTAAACACCATATTTGCATCAGGTTTGTTCATACAAATGAGATTCATCCAGTGTCAATCACACCTCAAGATGATAAGCTATTAAAATAGAAGTGAGCTAACAAATACCTGTGAAAAGAGAAAAAAGGACAACATCAGTATAAAAGTCAAACCTTATCCTAAATTAATAGAATCTATCTGAGCTTTACTATTTTACATCTATCTCGTCTAAGCTTGTTGAATTGCTTATGTTAAAACTTCCTAAAGAGTTCTAGATGAAAAGAAAGGTAAAACCCATAAAAGACGTGGCAAGAGAAGGAATCAGTGTTAAGAGAATGCAAGGTCTTGTTAAGCATGCCTTATACTAACCTCTAACAAGCATGCCTTATACTAACCTCTAACAAGCATGCCTTATACTAACCTCTAACAAGCATGCCTTATACTAACCTCTAGCAAGCATGCCTTATACTAACCTCTAGCAAGCATGCCTTATACTAACCTCTAACAAGCATGCCTTATACTAACTCTAACAAGCATGCCTTATACTAACCTCTAACAAGCATGCCTTATACGAACCTCTAACAAGCATGCCTTATACTAACCTCTAACAAGTTCTCTTGATACCTTTACAATTATTGAACTGCAATGTATATTTTCAAATAGAGAACCTAAATAATTTTAGATTCTACATAGAGTATCACTCGTGTGCATGTAAAATACTGACATTTTCTTATTTTACATACAGCTTTGAGACCCAATAAAAGATAAGGAAAATTGACCCTCCTTCATTATAGGGTAAATTCGTTAAAAAAAGTCAAGTGAAGAGCCCACATGGGATTGGGTTCTTCACCCAATAGATATGGCTGTTGTGTAAAATACAGGCATTTTCTGATTTTACACACAACTTTTGAGTTTAAGGGTAAGGAATCTTGACCCTTCTACATTTAGTTAAATTCAATGATAAAGCCGAGCGGAGAACCGACATACATTTAAGTTCTTCACTGGCCGATTATTACCCTGCTGCATGCAGAGTATGCCTAACTTCTACTTATTTTGCACGCTGCCGTAACTCCCAACGGATTCGAACGATGATCAGTTATTGGTACTTGGAACACCATATCGTTATGAAGAAATATAGCTATAAAAATAAGTACGAGTACCAAAAACAATTGGTTCGGCGCGAATAGTAAACGACTTTTGGCCCGTCCTTGCCGGACCATGTCGAGAGTTAGTTCAGGCACGGAAGAAATTTTGGCCTAGCACGTTTACACGACAAAATCTATCCGTGCCGAACCAATTGTTTTGGTACGCGTACTTATTTTTATCCGAGCTGTTCCAACTTTTTCTGCATATGCCGGGGTTTAAGTATCAGTTTGTTAACGACACTTCCAAAAAAACAAAAAAAATCTTGGTTAATGTTAGGAACACATATTGTCACATAAATCTTAAGATAAAGTGAATTAAGATGAAAAATTAGGTAATTAAAAAAATTGTTACGTAATCTAAGAGAAAACAGTAAAAACACAACCAGCAAATGAATAAAATAATGAATCTAACATGCATTGTTACCCACAAACGTACATACATGAAAGCATACAGACATGTAACAGTGACACAACTATTAATGAAATGAGTAAACAAATACTCAAGTGAAACATTGAACAAAAAAGTTTGTAAAAAACATTTGAGAGTCAAACAAACCTGTTTGATTAGAAGAGCAAGGAGTTGGCGTCAAAGGGGAATTAGTTGTTGTCTTGGAACCTGAATAAGCAAAAAATAGTTTTTCTAAAAATTTGAAATCTCAATAAATATATTAAGAACTATTTCTGAACTAAAATTTTAAAATAACAATCTTTTTCTTTGTTCGAGCATCTAAAATTTTGTTCTTTTCTCTTGTGAACGTTTAAGTTTGAATGCTTGTTATGTTTTGGAACACAAATTGTCACATAATTCGAATTCTAGAGATAAACTGGATCAAAGATAAGAAATTAAGTGATCTAAGACAAAACAGTAAACACACAATGGATAAATGAATAAACTAATGAGACTATAGTTTAACCTTCCTACAAATAAACAAATAGACAAACATACATACATGCAAGCATACATAACCATCTAATGAACAAATAAATAGATAAATGGATGGAAGGGAGGAAGGAAGGAAGGAAGGAAGGAAGGGAGGAAGGAAGGGAGGGAGGAAGGAAGGGAGGAAGAAAGAAAGGATGGAAGGGAGGAAGGAAGGAAGGAAGGGAGGAAGAAAGGAAGGAAGGGAGGAAGGAAGGGAGGAAGAAAGAAAGGATGGAAGGGAGGAAGGAAGGAAGGAAGGAAGGAAGGAAGAAAGGAAGGAAGGGAGGAAGGAAGGAAGGAATGGAGGAAGGGAGGAAGGAAGGGAGGAAGGAAGGGAGGAAGGAAGGAAGGAAGGGAGGAAGAAAGAAAGGAATGAATGAATGAATGAATGAATGAATGAATGAATGAATGAATGAATGAATGAACGAATGAATAAATAAATAAATAAATAGATAAAATGATCAAGTAAAACAATAAACAAAAAATTGACAAAAAAACAGTTAAAACTCAATCAAACCTGTTGTACGAGCTGATGTCAAAGGAATAGTAGTAACTGTTAAATTGAGGCCTAAAGAAACAAAAAATAGTTTTCAAAATATTTGAGACCCGGAGGGGGTACCAACTGATAAAAATTTTCAACCCTAAAAGTACGCATCGGTTTTAAAATTACCCTAAAAAATACCAATTGAAAGCTGAAAGTTATCGCTGGGTAGCTAGCGAGATGGCGCTAAGTCCTCTCGTGATGTCGTGAACGTGTGATGCAGTTAATAAAAGGCGCTCGCGTGTTAGAACGTTCGCCAAAGGACGTCTTTTAAAACTTTTTATCAGTACGCACGTTTGCTAAACACAAGACTGCAAAGCAGTCCAATAGCTTGGCGTTTTTAGACCCTAAAAGATACCAGGCTCTTGGTTTAACACTTCTTTTTACAACCCCTACAAAAACCGGACTGGCAATTTTAACCCCTGAAAAACACGACGGTCATACCTACCATCCCAATAAAGGGAGTACCTACCTCTAAACGCCTTGCGAACAAATTAAAATCCTTTTCCTTTTTTTACACAAACATACATACATGCAAGCATACAGATAACCATCTAATGAAATAAATAAATGAATAATCAAGTAAAACAATTAATGAATAAAGGGTTTAAAAAACAAAACAGTTAACAAGCAAACCTGTTAGATTAGCGGACCAAGGAGCTGATGTAAAACGAGTAGCAGGCGTTGTTGAATTTAGGCCTAAAGAGGCAAAAATACTTTTTCTAAAAATTTGACACCTCTCTAAACGCATTGCAAACAACTTAAGCGTACAAGCATACACATAACCATCTAATGAAATAAATAAATGAATAATCAAGTAAAACAATAAATAAAGAGTTTAAAAAACAAAACAGTTAACAAGCAAACCTGTTAGATTAGAGGACCAAGGAGCTGATGTAAAAGGAATAGCAGGAGTTGTTGAATTGAGGCCTAAAGAGGCAAAAACACTTTTTTTTCTAAAAATTTGACACCTCCTAAACACATTGCGAACAACTTAAGCGTCTCCTTTTGAGGCCGTCTCCTTTTACTTATTAAAAATCTTAAAATCCTATACAACCCTTTCAGTTCAAGCATCTAAAATTTTTTTTTTCCTGTTGTGAACGTTATTACTTGTATAGCTAGTACAATTTTTTTCTTGGATTCTTTCAGTCTAGACTCACAGATTCTGATTAACAGCTAAAAACTAGTTAAGGCTTCTATTTTTGTTTTCAACAGTGTATTTCAGCAGTTACCTTGTAAGCAAAGCGATGTGTTTTGAACCTCTTGTAACGCTTTTGAAGTTTCACTACTTAACCAACTATGCCACCAGAAGAGCTTGCAATTATTTCCTGGAGTTGAACGCCCATTACGTTGAGGTTCTTCTCGTTGACAGGGACAAAACTTTTCGATGCTGTTGAGAAGTCTGTAAAATTCATCGATTAAAATATCTTTTAAACATTATAACACACTGTTTTTGACATTTTAAAGACAGTTATTAAATGCAAATACGTATGTATTTCATTCCCATTTTTTTAAAAAAATCAATTCAAGTTGTTTCATGTCACTGTATAAACATGACACGATCCAACCCTACAACTGCCATGTGATATTTCGGTAAACGTCAAGATCTATCTTTGTTTGTTAATTAAGCAACAAAAGGCATCTATCTAGTATTGTTGTTTCTTATTGCACGATGGGGATGATGTTTGAAATGCTAATGCTTGAAAGTCACAAGCCGTTTTTTTCATCAATTTGACCAACATTCAACCTAGTGCAATCAAAACCATACAATGCACGGGAGTGCGTTTTATCGCTTTTATGAAATAACAAACAAACATATATGAAAAAACAAAGAGCCGTGTAACGTTATATCAACATCCAAATTATCCTTATATGTGCATTACACGTCATCTGCCATCTTGCGAGCACAAAGTGAGAAACTTGAATCTTTTTTAATCAGTGCTGTGTGACACTTTCAAAAGCATTCCCTGCAGTACTCTCTTAAAGAGCAAGGTTTTTGCGCTCTCGATCAATCAGCGCGTGAAACTCACTAAGGTTATTTTATTAACGTTGTTGTTGTGGGATCTCGCTAGTTAAGTGTAAATATACAGCATACTGCACATGTGTAAAAATGACCTTGAGACACCCATTCGTTCTTATTCCCGTGTGTTTAAGTAATGGAATGCCTGCACGAGGGAATGGTTTGATTTCTTTCAAGGTAATTTTATTAAACTGAGAACAAAAAGTTTCTAGAAATAACATTCTTCCATTACTCTTAACATTTTTTCCCCAATGATGCGGGCATGCCGTGGGTGGACATTATGATCCGTTCTCTCAGGCGTATAGAATCGGATAGCCAACTGTTTGCAACAAGCAAAGCAATACTTACAACGTTCGAAGTAACGGCAAATTACTCAATGCCCCTTGTGCTATGAAAGATATTGGGTTGTTAAACAAATACCTAAGAAAGAATTCATGAGTGTCACAGTTGTTGCTTCTGAAATTTGTTTTGAACGCATACAAACAAAACGTGCTACAAAAACAAAAACTGACTCTTGAAATTTATCTTTACGTGGTCTCAAAGACATGAAAAGTTAATCATGGCATAGTATTTCCTCTCTTCATGAAATAGTTCTTGGTGTTGCCTATAGTAAATACAAATATATGCATGGTTATGGTATACTTTGACTAATGATCTACAGTGGGGTTTCCTTCAAAAAATTAACAATTTTGAAGTTGAAGTTCCTTTGCAAAATAAGTGATACCAAATTGTCTCCTTTTGCTACGTTAAGAAAAATATGGTTATCAAAATGAAATGTCGTGTTTCCGTTTCTCACTGGGTAGCCTATGAAAGAACCTTTAGAAAGTTTTATCATTACACAAACCCCTGCACGTGATGATAAGATATATGAATATGCAAAAGGTTGTTATCTTATAGCCCCTTTTACTCGAGCAGTTTTTCCTTGACAAGTTTACTTGACAATTTTTATCGCTCATGTAAATGATCAACAAATTTTCCTTTACAATTTTTCTTTGACAAGGTAGACGACGGGCAAGATTTCATTGACAAGTTTTCAGTTGTGTTTGGGCATCATATCCTTGTCACATTTTCCTTGTTATCCCTCTACACGAGCAAATTTCAGATTTGCAATTTTTCCTTGTCAAGGAAAAATTATCCAGTTTTCTCCATACATACGAGCAATTTTTGCTTGTCAAGGCAAACTTGTCAAGGAAAACTTGCTCGTGTAAAAGGGGCTTAACATCTCTTGGTTTTGTTGTTTTGATTTTAAATAAATAATTGAGAAAGGTTATAAAACCGGGAATCAGGGCTTGCGTTTGTACGAAAGGAGAATTGAGAGACATTTAAATGCTGAAACACAGAATTTTCAGTCCTAATTTGTAACTACAATTTTTTTTTACTCGACGGCTTGAAGAGTAAAACAGAGTATAGTTTGTTGCTTTGGGCCTCGAATTTTTTGCAGCGTTTCGCATTCCCAAAGTACAATTTTAGTTTGTTTTCATTTAGTCTAAACGTTCATAATCAAAGTTGTGGATGTGACAAAGAAACCTTCAGAGTCACTTTAAAGTTGTTAATAGTGTTTTTTTTTATAAAAAGACATAGCAAAAAAAAAATTATAATAATACATCAATAATAAAAAGAAACAATCTTGGTTTTCAAAATTACTAAAAAACAAACTTTCACTTTTAAAATTACTTACAATGTAAGAATTGAGGGTAAATTTCTAAACGCGCCATGTGATATGAAAGATATGTTGTTGTCGTTCAAATACCTAAAGGAAAAAAAGGGAAAGTTTAATGGTTAAAAAAGGAAAAGTTTAGTAGATAACCTTTAAAGGTAATGGTGAAACAAACTTCAGCTACCTTTTAAACAAGTTTGCCCAAATTGAAATACAAGCACTGAATTGGTCATTTCAAAGATTTTGAGAATGTGCGTGTACGAAAATGAAGAAGGTACGTTAAGTTCAAACGCATGTCCTAAGACATTTCCGTGAAGGAACTCCCGGTATCAATATAGTGCTGGTACATGTTTATAAGTGTCACGTTGGCTTTTGTTGTAGTGCAGACGTAAATACACGTTTTTTTTATAAGAACAACTTTATAAGAGCAACGAGGCTCAGATTGACCAATGAATACATTTCATCCTAATACTTACAAAGTCTGCAGTGCAGTCATGTTCTGGAAACTTCCACTTGATATCGAGGATATTTGGTTATTGCTCAAGTCTCTGGATATTGATAATGAAACACACAAGAATATAGTTGGTTTATATAAAGATATGTTTTGGAACGCTTCGTGTTAAACTTTTTTTAACCCTAAAAGGAATTAAGCATTTATTTGCACTTCAGGTTACAATTATTCAAGTTTGTAAATATAATAATAATAATAAAAATAATAATGATGCTGATGATAATAATAATAATAATTATAATAATAATATTAATAATTTCACTCTTAAAAAACGAACTCAATCTACGGAGTTAAAAATGGCATCGTATTCTTACAGTAAAAAAACTATCATTCTTGTTCAAACTAAGTTCAATTTATACCTTAATACTCCCAACTCGAGTACGCAAATTTCGGCCTACATGACAACAAATGCTTGAGTAAAAATAAAACATCAAGCCACTAGGAATAATGGCATTGAAATAAAAAGGAAATAATAATAATAATAATAATAATAATAATAATAATAATAATAATAATAGCAAATAATAATATTGATAATAATAATAAACAGAATAAGGGTGCAGGCAACCTGTGATAACTATAAGGGCTAGTTGGAAACAGGTGGCCATTAATTTTATTCTTTGTGAAGAAGATATTCCTGGTGCAAAACTCCAGAGAGCGGTCAACGAATGTAGTTGTGCCGTT
>JAOBAT010134741.1:0-12075 GCA_026413305.1 Hydrozoanthus tunicans | reverse complement strand
CAAGCTCGTATCTTCCAAGATCCTCCTTGTCTGACGCTTTGTGGGAAAGCCAGCAATTTTACACTCAAGCCAATATATAAATTTCGTCTCAAAGGAATAAAAACACAATGATTTTTTCAAAACACCTACGTTGTAATCATTCACCCTGAAGAAGGTTGTCTAACACAACCGAAATATAGGTATATATATATGAATATATATATACATGCATGTCTTCGATTGCAAAAAAACAGCTAGATGTAGCTCGTCAAACAAACTGGTAAAGTTTGGGTGCTTTGGCAAGGTTAGTTAGGAAAAAACACGCCTAGAGTCAAAATATAATTTTCCAGGTAGCATTGTAGACTTCGTCTTTAAGTCTTTACTATGTACAAGTCATATACATGCATTTGCTATCCGTAAAACTCAAATCTAGAACCCCAAGATGACAAATTTGATTTATGAAACTGATGCAAACAAAATCTGAACATCTTAAAAGTTTAATCAAAACAAACCCATTAAGCCAATAAAAACTATCATAAAGTATGACACGTTGGGTAACAATATACAAAATTGGCTTATTAAGTCAAATTATTTATTGAAACAAAACCGCTAGAATGTTGCTTATCATGGTAAAGTGAAGTAGTTTGACTAGATAATTTCTCTTTTTTTATATGTTCTTAAAAATGATTCACTGGGAAAGGTTGCCAGGAGTAAAAATAGAGTATGTGTCTCCCGTACTGTTAATTTCAAGTTCATATGCATACACTTTCTACTTTACATAAAAACCAGAGCCTCAAGCTATCAATTGCATTCTAAGCAACTGACGCAAACGTAACGCAAAGTAGATGAAGCAGTTTTGACTAGATAGTTCCTCTTTTAGCTTCTTAAAAATGATTCACTGGGGAAAGTTGCCACGAGTCAATATATAATGAGTGTCAAACTAGGAAACCCCAGCTACACTGTATCCATTTTTATCTGTGCAACTGACGTAAACAATAACTAAAGTCCTTGAACTTTTAATCAAAACAAACTCCTAAGCCGTTAAAAAGCAAATATAAAATGTATACGTTCCCAACAACGTAACGCAAAGTAGATGAAGTAGTTTTGACTAGATAGTTCCTCTTTTAGCTTCTTAAAAGAGATTCGCTGGGAAAAGTTGCCACGAATCAAAATAGAATATGTATCTTTCCATGATGTTCATATCAAGTTCATATAGATACACTTTCTATCCACTAAACCCAAACTAGGAACCCTAAGCTACACTGTATAAACTTTTATCTGTTCAACTGATGCAAACAAAATCTGAACATCTTGAACGTTTAATCAAAACAAACCCATTAAGCCAATAAATACTAGTATAAAGTATGACAAGTTGTTTAACAATATACAATATTGGCGTACTAAGTCAAATTATTTAATTACTCGGGCCGTGAGGCACCGAGTCAATAATTCGAGGCTGTTCTTTTTCGTCGTGTCACGTTGGTATCGCGGGCTCGCAAAATCGGCATGCGGTTTTTGCGTGGCCATCCCACGACTCTTATCGGGCTGCATGTAAAAACACGAGGCTCGGAGTTGGTCGTGTGTCATTGCCGCGGAGAGAGTTGTTTGTTGGTTGCTGTTGCGTTAAGTATAGCCAAGATTTTTACTTTACATCTTTTTAGTTTTACTTGTGTGTTACATTGCTAAGATTTTTCCAATAGCACTGCGCACTCAATCTAAAAATAGATTTTGAATAAATAGACCCCCGCGAAGTTTCGGACAAACACAAGCTCTCGCCTCATTGAGTTACTGTAGTTGCAAACGATTCTCGACCGTAAAACTCGTTTTTTAGCCCCAGAATTGTGGCTACAAAGCACTGCAGCTGGGGTACATGTACTAGCGACTCAAGATATCCAGATAAACTTCCACAAACGCTGAAAGAACTTAAAGATTCAGGGAAGAAAGTATTTTTGTCCTTCCCGAAGCCTTCGAAAGAATATGAAAAATGTCAGCGATGGGTTAACGCTTGTTCTCGACAGAATTTTTCTGTGGCTAAAGTGACCAAAGATACCTATATTTGTAAAACACGCTGGCCTGGAGGGAAAGGTCCAACGAGTGATTTTCCCGATCCTTTAAAGGCGAACTTTACAAAACAAGAAACAACTAAAGCATCACGAAAGAGAAAGCCGCCAAAACAACGGGAACAACAACAGTGTAAGCGCTCAAGAATAACTGATATCCCTGAAGCAGAACCAGAAGTAGAACTAGAGATTGCCTTAGATGAAGATTTACAATCAAATAATGAGAAGTTAACGCAAACTGAGGTAAAGAAATACGAGTTGACGAGCAGACTTGAAAACTTAATGCTCAGGAATGAACTGCTCGTTTCCACAACAATGGTCCCGAAAGTGCTAAGTAATCTTTCATATATGAACTTTTTATCAAAGATCCAAAGCAAATGAAGCATTTTACCAATCTTACTCCAACACAATTTGGAACACTCTACGATTTTCTTAACGATGTTTGCCCTCTAGAAACCCTATCATATTGGGGCCGTAAAGGGAAGTTTTCAGAACAAGCAGAGTTTAGAAATTCGAAGTGGTATAAATCTGCCTTTTAAGGCTTAAGACAGGTTTCACGATGACAACTCTTTCGTTTTTATTGAGTTCTCCCGAGAGACAAATCAAGGAGAGCTTCATAAGAATGATTTTCACATTTACACTTGTAGTTTCTTTTAAATGCTTAGCTTCCAACCATTTTCCATCGTCAATGCTCGGATCAAGGATCAAATATTTGTTAGAAGCAATACAACTTTTCACACGTGCGACTAATTCATCGCGTTTACCGCTTAAGTTTAGGCCTCTGCATTTCAACCACCGCTTTAACTACTCTACTGTGTAACTCTCAGGCTCACTTTCAAACTTTGATCCAGGGACACCATCGTTTTCGTCCAAAACAGTGAAAAAACTCAATGAAACATTTGAACTTGCCGCCATACATGATCTGTCAAATATAGCATGTTTGTCCGAAACTCATGCGAACTCATACGTCACTAGTGCGCAGCGCTATTACTCGAATCGGAAGTAATGTGATCTTTTGATTATTTTTTCTTTAATATTGCAGAAGTTCGAACAGTCAGCTCGTCGGTATCTTGAGAAATTTGGTTGCGTTTTGGATAAAAGAGCTAGCAAGTTACTAATTCGAGTAAAGACGGGATGTATATGCAGTTATAAATGTTATCTCGATGTTTCGAGATTTTCGTGTTTAACTTAAAAAACAAGCGAAGTTTGTTTGCCAGTAACAACATATGACAGTGCCCTAAATAAACAATTTCTATTGACTTATTATTGTTCAGTTTGTATTATGTTTGGCAATTAAAGGCAAATTGGTTTTTGAACACATAAACAACTGTGCCCTTTCATTACAAGGATTAAAAAGGAAATTATTACCTTCTTGAATTAATGCAATTTCATGGCACAACCAAAATGAAAACAGAGCACCTTGAAGTTAAGTTTCCTGCAGTGGTGTGAGTACTATGTTTTTTGAAAAATAACAATTAACACAATTTCGTAAACAACGATAGCAAAATTGTAAGTAAATAGTGTTGACTTGCGAATTAATCTGAAGGCATTATGCCAAACAAAAGTCATCGCATATTATTGTTTTGTTTTGTTATGAAAGTTGTTCCTGTTCAGATATATTTTATATAGTTTCTTTTGACAACTTGATTGAATAATCTCGCTATTTTCGATGAAGTTATTGAATAATTATTGACAGTGTTCATACTAAATTAGAACCTGCAACTAGTTATTAATGATTATATGATGATATTGATAGTGAGTGCCACAGTCCTTTTCACTGAAAAAATCATTGGCACAAAAGGACAATTTCTGCCATAAGCTGTTCTGTTATTATCACTCTCTAATTGACTTTTCCTGCTGTAACACTTAGAATCATGCTTAAAGGAGTTGTCCAAAGAGATGAATTAGCGGCATTTTTTAAAATGCTCGTAGAGATTTTTTAACAATGTTTTGTTCAGTTACAGTTTAATAGAATGACTTGCCACTGTGAGTTTAGATTCGAAAATTTTAACCCAATAAACTTTATTAAGTGACCATTTCTGTGGTTCAGTAATATGCTTCCTACCTCGTGCTGACATTTCACTTATGCACAACAGTCAGTCAGGCCAAATGAAAAAAAATTCCAGGTTTCTCATCAGTGCCCGCATTTCAAAGTACTTGCCGCTTTTACTTCTTTTTTATTTTTTTGAAACATAGAAATTGTACGGAAAATATATACTTTCTTCCGCTCGGTAACCATAGCTATGCGATCGCGATCGCCAAAATTTACTCTGTACCCTGACCCCAGTCTAAAAAAAAAGGAAAAAAAACTTTTATTTGGCCCATTTGGCAATACTTGATTTTGCCTTGACCTCCTTTTGTAGTTTAGATAAGTAAGAAATTGAAAAGTTAAATGTTAAAAAAAATTTAAATATATAGCATCTTATTTCAATTTCAATTTAACCAATCAGTACTAGTTCTCCCAGTTTTACCATTTTGCGCCGACAATCGAGTATGTTTTCCGTATGATACTGACAAAAGTTCGAACGTCGCTGTTTGCCAACTCGTTTTCCCTGTCTTGATAAAGGGTAAAAACCACAGGTGTATTGATACGGGAAATTAATAGCCTGCTTGCGGGCGGTTTTTTTTATAGCGCGGAAAAATCACCGGACACGTCCTTGCGACGCCCACTTGGGTTTCGTCGTCGAGCGGAATTGGGTCCGAATGAAAGTTGGAAAGGAGGGGGAGGAGAAAGAAAGATTACGCTTGACCACGAAATCCAAGATGGCTCCACAAGGACGTGCCCGTTGAGTTTTCCGCGCTTACAAAACGCCCAACCGCCTACAAGCAGGCTAGGAAACTAATAGAGCCTTTGCTATACAAGTTGTTCTGTTGTCTACATTTTTATTTATTACTAGTGGGTGCTATGGATGATGGTTTCACTTGATTTTGTTTGCTCTGTAAATTAATTGGTCTATTGCAAAGAATTAATACTGGCCCGAGTGTAGGTTACAAGTAGCCTCTTGTTGGAACAAAACCGCTTGTATATTGCTTATCATGATAAAGTAGGTGAAGTAATTTGACTAGAGAACTTCTCTTTTAGCTAGCTTCTTAAAAACGATTCACTTGGAAAAGTTGCCACGAGTCAAAATAGAGAATGTGTCTCCCGTACTGTTCATTTCAAGTTCATTTGCATACATTTTCTACTTTATATTCAAACTAAGAGCCCCAAGCTATCAATTTCTTTCTAATCAACTGACGCAAAACGTAACACTTATCGTAATCAAACAGATTTCAAAAACCATTTTAAAAGTTTTTAGTTCAGTTTAGTTTCAGTTTATTTAGCGCATTTAACAAGTATAAATCACAATATTGCTGATTTAAAAAATTAGCTGTGTTGCAAGGAGGCTGAAAAGAAACCAATACAGCTTATATAGTTTTGGCTTCCTTGTGATAATTACTTTAGTTTAAGTATAATAGTGACGGTGCGGTGGCATGCTGTTGGTAATAGCAAAGATTATCATAATTGAGAGTGGTGGGGTTGCATAGTGTACAAAATAATAGAGATAACAATCAAAGTAAAAACATAAATATACTCCTTACTTCGGACAATAAAGAAAAAGACCATTTTACAAGGGCTACGCGGAAAGCAGTTCAGTTTTAGCTGAGTTCAGCGGGTGGTGAAAAATAATGCCATAGGTTAGGTATCACAAAGTAGTATTTAAATTTCTGCTTGAAATTTATACATATATTTATATATGCAAATGTCTTCAATTGCAAAAAACGGCTAGATCTAGCTTGTCAAAAAAACTGGTAAAGTTTGGGTGCTTTGACAAGGTTAGTTAGGAAAAACATGCCTAGAGTCACTCAAAATATAATTTTTCCAGGTAGCATTGTAGACTTCGTCTTTAAGTCTTTACTATGTACAAGACATATACATGCATTTGCTATCCGTTAAACTCAAATCCAGAACCCCAAGCTGACAACTTCAATTTATGAAACTGACGTAAACAAAATCTGAATGTGTCGAACGTTTAATCAAAACAAACCCATTAAGCCAATGAAAACTATTGTAAAAAATGACTGACGTTGTATAACAATATACAAAATTGGCTTGTTAAGTCAAATTTTTTTAACTGAAACAAAACCGCAAGAATGTTGCTTATCATGATAAAGTAAGTGAAGTAGTTTGACTAGATAATTTCTCTTTTAGGTTCTTAAAAATGATTCACTGGGAAAGGTTGCCACGAGTCAAAATAGAGTTTGTGTCTCCCGTACTGTTCATTTCGAGTTCATATGCATACACTTTCTACTTTACATAACAATCAAGAGCCCGAAGCTATCAATTGCATTCTAACCACCTGACGCAAACGTAACGCAAAATGGATCAAATAATTTTGACTAGATAGTTTCTCTTTTAGCTTCTTAAAAATGATTCACTGGGGAAAGTTGCCACGAGTCAATATATAATGAGTGTCAAACTAGGAAACCCCAGCTACACTGTATCCACTTTTATCTGTGCAACTGACGTAAACAATAACTAAAGTCCTTGAACTTTTAATCAAAACAAACTCAGCCGTTAAAAAGCAAATATAAAACGTATACGTTCCCAACAAAGGTCAAATTATTTGATCAAACAAAACCGTCCGATTGTCACTCATCCAAAAGGTGTGGTAATTTGACTACTTCAGTGTTTTTAGCTTCTTCGAAAAGATTCACTAGAAAAAGGCTTCAACGAGACCAAAAAACATTTTTCCCAGTAGCCTTTTTAGTTACGGTCTTATGTCTATACTGTTTTTCACATATTCAGGCACTAGCTAACGTTAAAATCCTTATAAAGCTTATTTTTTTACTTTGGAGATTAAAGCTGTTGTCGTTTATGCACTCAAAACAAGAAAGACCCCACAGTCGTGCTTCTTAATACTGTTGAGCTAAGCGAGACAGCATACATTCTCAACAATGTATCATGTTGTTAGCAGTCGAGTTCTTGATTTGAGTGGACCGGATCGGATCATGCGGTTTGTCTGTCGGTCGTTCCGCATAACATTTAAAAACCTTTATTGATCGAAATAAGGAGGCGCTAGCGGAACTACATCCAGATTAGGAAGCGCTGCCCCTGCCATTTATTGTCAACGATGTTTCATGTTGCTAGCAGTCGAGTTCTCGATTTGAGGGATTGGTAAATTCTACAAACTAGACTCTCTATTTTTCATTTAAAAAATTGCAAGATTTTTACAATTCATTTCAGTAATTCTCAGTGATTGATAAATTATCATTTTCTCATTATCAAATTTCTTGTTTTATGTAAGAGGTTCGATGATAACTGGCTTGAAGTGAAAGCCGGTGAAGTTAATTAACAGTACGTTTCTAAATAACATCTCTTGGTATTCTACAGTAGCTCGACAGCATTATCTTTACCTGTGGTAACATTAGTATTTAAAACAAGACAGGGTGTATAGATACAACTTAAAGTATATTTACAGCTAAAAAGCTTCTCAAACTATCTTGTTAAAGAAAACCTTTTTCTGTTTAGTCTTTAGTTCGTTTGTCACTGGTTTATAAGTAAATTGTTCTGTGAGTCGGTTGTAAATGGCCTAATCATAACCTTGATCCAACAAAGGAATAGTGCTCAAAGATTCGTCACCCTAAAACTTCCAATGGCAGAATTATTTAACCTTCCATTTTAAATTGTAGGTTTTAAATAATTAGTTTCCGCGAAGGTAAATTAAGAGCAATTGCTTTTCACTTGATACAATGGTAGAGGCTCACTGACGTAAAACAAATAATGATACTTAAAAGAATCTTTTCTTCCGTTAGAAATTTAATTTCGTGATGTCTTTGTTAAAAACCACTTGTTTATTTCCTCCCTTGCTGTCATATAACAAAAATTAAACAAGGAAGGTTGAAATAATTTCTTGGCAATATTGTTTTTTCTTTGACAAGTGACATTTAATATTTCTTAACAAAACTACATAAGAAATCTAATAAAGTTTTGTGACGGTGATTAAGAGTTTTAAAAGCAAATAGATTTTTACTTTGCAAAGGACAACAGAGGCAAAATTTGCTTAAAAGTTTCGAATGAAATGAAGCTCACTTGGCATTGAACAAAAAATCAACTCCATCGAATTTGACTATATATTTATATATTTATATTTTTACTGCTATTATAAGTCCATTCCCCTTAAAATTTTATTGCTTATAGTTCGTCCGTTTGTTATGTTGCGAATCTTTCAAGTTTCCAAAGCACAATTTGCTTAAAATTACTGTAGAGTTTCTTATGCGATTACCAGCTTGTTGCAGAAAATTTTTCACTTCCAAAAACAAATTTGTCAACTCTTTTGGATCTCCGATGGCAAAGACCTTTTTTACCAATGTAGTTCAAGTTGTGTTACAAAACTAGGCCTTTCCTCGTAAAATATTTTTAGCGACTTTCCTGAACCTGTTGTTATGGAACCAGTAAAGAAAAGGATTCACGCAGTTTCCAGAGAGTAATAAAACGGTAAGACTGTAATTGAGATTTCTTTCCAATTCGTATCCGAGCAAGGCATAGATAACTTGTGTTCCATGAAATGGCAGAGAGGTGAGGTTAAAAGCAACGATAACCATTCCAAGAAGTTTTGTGATCCGTTGCCTTGACATAATTACCATCTGTTGTGTGTTGGAAGTAACAGTTCTCTTTTGCGACCATAAGAGACACAACATTCTGGTGTAAGTAATAGCATTGGTAAACAGTATGCAACTGCAGAGTAAGCGAATAAGATGAAAAAAGTCGCGAGATGATCCATATCTTGCTTTAATGAGAGTTTGTCGCTAGCGTTTCGTTCATCCAAAATCTGGTTGCCGTTTCCATTGTAAAAATACCGGACGCTTGAAGCCTGTAGAATAGCGAAGAACCATATGAAGAACAAAATTAGCTTTAGTTTCAAATTCTTTCGTTCAGTTCGTGCTTGAAATGGCTTTGTAATTCCACGGTATCGTTCAACGGAAATCACCAAAACACAATAGAGTGACGAAGAAACACCTACTTTCACTGTCAACTCACTTAAAGGGAATTGAACAATTGAATCTAAGAGTAAAGCAAATATCCAGCCTAGCCCCACCAGAAGATCAGAAACAGACAAACTTACAAGAAGAAAGTTTGTATAAGAATGAAACGCCTTTGTTTTTGCAACAACTGCAATCGCTAGAATATTCCCAACAAAAATTGCAAAGATAACAGGAACTTCGAACAACAAGGAAAAATCCAAGAATCCATCAAGAGAACTTCTTTGAGCAGGCTCGCTTGTGGAAGTGTTTATAAGTATAACAGAAACATACATTTTGATGACCCGAGATTTTGGTATAGCGGTGGGGTCGGTTCTTTCAAGTTGAGAGCTGCATGTTTTTTTCTATCTGTCTTTATAAACAGCTAAGTATACTGTTTTATAACTTTTGCAGGTGCTTAACGTAAATCTACATTTACGAAATTCTCAACCCGATTATTGCGTTTCTAGCGTTCTGATTGGTTGACTCAATCTATAGGTTACCAACTCACATACCGAAGTGACTATATATGGAAACTGACCGTTTAATGTTGCAAAGCCGAACTATGGATCTAAATAGATTTTAGTTGTCATTTTCTAGTATCGTAAGATTTGGAAAGGTCGGGAAAGTTAAACCGATCCGCTGCCGTTCTTCATATATTGTTACACTTCACATAACAGCTTCAATATAAAATGAAAATGTGATGATTTTGAGCACCTGTCTGTAAGAGTAAAACTTATTCTAAAATAAAATAAGTTACTCAAGGTATAAAATGTGATATGAAGATCGGAAATTGAAACGTTTCGACTAAACGCCAGCTTTCATCAGGAAATCGTGACAAGTTAGTCAGTTGAAAACGAATATTAATATCATCAATAAAACAGAGAAAGGAGCTACGCGTTTCGGTTGTCAGTGGATGTCATTGACGATGTGTTGATGTGCGGTAGAAGCCTTCCAAGTCCTCTCTAATTCGCGATTAAGTTCATTATCCCTGGTTTTGTCATTTTATCTCGGATAATTCGAAGTCCCAATTCCAAGTCCCAATATTTATCAAGTGATATACTGTCGAAACAGTTCATGATTACAGTCTCACGGCTCGTTATCAGTGCCTTTGTAACAACATGTTGACCTGATGAAAATCCATCGGCTAAGCGTTTTTATATTGGTCGCTGTTAGTGTAAAGTTGGCTGTCGATGTCGTTGTTGAGATGGAATTGGGGTGGAATTAGTTGCTGATGTTGTTTAGGCGAAGGTAGAGATTGTTGTGCCTGGTTTATGTTGCGATGGATCAGGAGTGAATTTATTGAGGTTGGGAGGAAGTTCGACAAGGATTTAGTGGTGAGTTAAACTGTGGACGACGAGATGGCAGAGAAGGTAGAGATAGATTTAGCGGCGATGGCTGCATGTCGATGGAGATTATAATTGGTAAGACAGTACAGAATGGTGGTGCACTGAGGAAATGTTATCTGTGGCTGTCAACAAGGCCGGCGTGGCCATAAAATTGGAAGTGGGTTGAGGTGGTTATGGAGATGTAGTTATCGATGTGGGAACGGATGGGGTATGAAGTAAAGGCGGAGAAGGGCATGACTGTTGTTTATGTAAGGGATTAATGTGTGCAAATGCAGGTAAAGATGAATGAGAATATATTGTGTTGTTATAAGAGTTTCTTGTTTCTTCTCGTGGTTGAAGTACAATAACTATAACAAAATGTAAGTATTTTGCCCTTCAACCTGCTTCAAAAGTCCCCTAACAGTAATAGCGGTAATAGCTAACAGATTTCAGCGCAAATACCATTTTGCATGATCAATCTTTTTGTAGCATCTAAAAGCGACCTTGAAGAGAAGAAACAACTTAGCGTGTGTGGACTCTAACATCACCTTCGCACAGACAAAGTTCAAAATGTGTCCAAAGTTCTTCATAGAATATGTAAGTCCATTTACCAGAGTATTAGTTGTATCATCTAAGCTCAATTCCTTGAGCATCATTCTGATAGAAGCGATCGTCATTCGACGCGAGTGTGATGACAATAAACTTGTATAATTCGAAAATTGTTTCCAGTGTTGAGTTCCTCGCAACCGACCACGTTTTGAACAAAATCTTAGAGCATTAATAGCATAATTTAACGGGCTCTAAATTTTTTTTTATGTAAAATTGCGAGTATTTTTTTTCTGTTTTTTCGACACCCAGTGACATGTTTCTGATAAATCGTACTTTTCATTTTGTTTCTTTCAGTAGTGTAAAAAAAAAAATGGAGGGGGGGGGGGTTTGAAATCCACCCATCCCACTCCCTGTGTGTATCCGCACCTGTGGTACCTCTATTGTAGCTTAGTTTTTTTAAAATAAGTAAAATTGTGTCGAAGGTTTTAATAGTTCTACTCCAGATTTTAACGCGTATAAATAAATGAATAAAATGTATGCACGTATGCATGTAGTTATGTAGTTTTTGATAGGGAAAACACAAAGGAGAGGTGAAGATGAACACGACCGCCGTTTGGACTGTAAAAATACGGCCCAGGAAAAGCAAATAATGTTTAACTAAACATACAAACACCCATAAGAACAGTATCAAACATGTGAATACATTATCTTTTTTATCATTTTACCATTACTCAGGTCTTTCCAAGACATTAGATGTCGCAGTTGTTATATGTTATAAAACCAAAACTTTTTGTAGTTGCGAATCTAGAAATGCTGGGAACTAAATGGTTTTATATCAAATGGTAGTCTGAATCTTGGATATATAATGAAGAAGAAATTATTGCTTCACAAGTTGAAAGCTTGGCAAAATATTTCTGAGTCACTGCTCGGAATCGAGCCCGCAACCCTCTGATTACCGGTCAGATGCTCTACTCATTGAGCTACAGAGACTCACATGGGGAGCCGAGTCACTAATTGAATTCTTGTCTATTCCTGCTTGACATACTTCGCACAAACTGCTCGCTCGATATGTCCAATAATACAATGAAACTTGCGCTTCTATTATCAAATGGTAGTCTGAATCTTGGATATATAGTTGAAGAAGAATTAATTGATTC